>OW445482.1:14679841-14977809 GCA_918226075.1 Microctonus brassicae
GGATAATCTGACGGTATGATAAGAATACGTGGCAACAAAATGATCTCTCCTTTAAACTTTCCCGTCAAAATAATTGCCTCAAGAATGTTTCCTGTTCTTCTTCTGATGACCAAACGTGTACCGTTACATAATTTTGGTGGATTCAAATTACGTAGAAGAATAATCGGTGAACCAATCTTCAATCGAAGATTGTGCGGTGGCATTCCTGATATATCTAACGAATTCAAAAACTCAGTTGGAAAATTCACGGCTTCATTTTCATCTGCAATAGTGTCTACTGATTGAAAAGACATCAAATCACCTGGCAACATCTGTTGTTTCTGAAAGTTAATTTCGTCGACGTCGACATTTTTCGTTGCCAAAATAGCATGATTACTGAGCCAATTATGACGTACGTAATTATTTAATATATCCGGAAACACATTCTCAATAAGTTCTTTTTTTGAGTCCACAACAGTGCAGAATTTATCGGGCAATTTGATGTATTGTGTATCCTGATGTTATTCCATTTCACCGTTCCCAATATCCAGCAATTGCTTAAAAAATACTTGCACCGACGGATCATTCTGCAATTATACTCGCATGTTTATGGTCAATCGAAGTGTTTCGACATTGCGCCATAAAAACGATTGTTTTAAACATGCATTAATGTCATCGGCAAAAGTAGAGCGAGAAATGACTGGTAATGTCTGTCGAAAGTCACCCGAGAGTAGTAGAACAATACCGCCGAAAAGTTTATCGTTGTGTTATAATTGTTATTATAGAGGCGCCCAATAAGTGATGCCCTCATTAGTGCTCGAGTTCGAGATTGTAATTTTCGGCGCGCGCAACGTGCAACCAGCTGATGCACTTGTAAGTGCTACTTCTGTTGCATACGACGCCAAATATATGAATAATTCGCAAACAAACACAACATACACCGCAATTTTGAAAATGACAATGAATGAAAAATTTAAATGATTTGGTTATGTTTGTAAACATAAACCCTTATGATGTCTGATTAATTGCAGCATAAATAAATCAAAACGCAACGTCATCTATTGGAGGATTACCCAACCCAGATAACCAAGTGTTATGCTGATTACTTAATTCACACCGCCATCTCTTAGAAAGTTATTGAACTTACAAAAAATTGCAAGTCATTGTCCTATAACAAACATTTATTTGATATTTAATAAATATTGTTGTTGAAAATCGAAATAAAAACTATCCTATAGTTTAAGTTGGACCAAATTACACATAATAAGCCAAGTTTCATCAAAATCGGTTGAGTAGTTCCGGAGTCCATTTGTTTCAAACACTGTGACAGGAGATTTTTATATATAAGATATATTATCATATTTAATGATATTTAAGATGGCGAGCAATGCGTCGACGAAAAATATAATTGCTATCGATGAGCGTTTCGTTGAATTGTTGCGTTCAATAAATGAACAATTCCATTCCACAAAAAACCCCACAATTTAAAAGATGGTGAATGATGTGACAACGATAAAGCACAAATTTATATATTTAAATATTATAGTAGTAGCTACTATGTGACTGCATATAATTATATTATATTATATTATTTATATATTACATGTATGAACACTGGAATAATTATGGCGAATAACGCGACAATAGAAATATACGACAATGATCATATTTTTTTGTTATGATAGGAAACTCGCTAATCACCATGGCGTTCAATAATGAATAAAGCATTTTGAAAAAATTGATCAATGTGTATTTCGGTCGATAATGCAGATTTTGATGCATCGATATTTTACAAATGTATAGATCGCAGTTTGAATTCGAATACTTTTTTATTTTCTGTGATATAGTTTGCTGTGTTGATTTCAAAGTGAGTGTCATCAATCAATGGATATATTAGTTAGATTACATCAGGAATCATCGTCGCATCATTCAATATTTGAATAACGGAACAAAGTACCCGTCTAATTGATGGTAGTATTGCTGGTATTATATTAGATAGAGATGATGATGATAACAAACGTCAGTTTACAGATTTGTACAGTAATTCAAAATTTTTTATACAAAAAAAAAATTTTTTAAAACTAGTAGTTGCGAAGAAAAGGCTGTAGAGCAATCTTAACTTTTGCGCCCCCTATTCTTGTATTATCCTTCGTATATGTAATAATCATATTGAAATAAATATAAAACGGTCAATGCGACACGACTTGAGGTTGATTGAGGTACGGTAAAAAAATAATAATAATAATATATTACCTCTATTAATTATTATTAAAGTAAGCGTTGTTTTTTGCATTTACCTATTCTGACAGTGGTTTTTCCCAATCATTTCAAACTGATAGGATAATCAACAAAAAAATAAATAGAGCTACTTTTCTCAGGTATGACTGTAGTATTATTTTTATGTAACAAGAAGTGATACTGATATCAGAGATGAAAAATTGATTATAACCTCTTTTTATAGTGATTGTTCCAAGTTGATCATTTGTTTCGAAAAGGACCAAGATAAGAATAAATAAAGCTGCATTATTTCAAGATATTATAGAATGAATCATTTCTATATATATTCAAATAATTGTATTATCAATCTATTTATTTATTTATGCATACATAAATTCGACTGTTTTGCAGTGATTGTTCGAGTGTGTGTATTGTTTTCCGTTTCGTTGAGATTCTGAAGAGACTAAATCGAATTATTCATCTCAAGGTACATATGTATGAAAAAACTTGAAAATAATATTAATTGTTTGAAACAACACATATCTATATGGCTCGAATCAACCTCGATAAAATGTTGAACAAATTTATAAAATTATGAAATATACTGGTTTATATTGCATATAGTTCAAGAAACAACAATTAAGAGTGACATTCAACATGAAATATCGTTCATTTTACGTAAAGTTAATTTTCGCTCATTGACATGTGTGTATTACTTTGAAAATTGTTGCGATTGATCAAACAAAATTGAATTGACTTTGAATATAAAATATATTGAGTATAGTCACTTGAATAAATTTTCATTAAAAATTTGTGTTAAAGTAAAAAAATAATTTTGCTAATGATGAATAATATTTCATGTTAGATCTAACTCGATTCTATACTTTGATGAACGTTGAACACTTACGAAAATTAAGAAATATGTTGGTTTAGATTGCATATAGTTCAAGAGACAACAATTAAGAGTGACATTCAACATGAAATATCGTTCATTTCACGTAAAGTTAATATAATAAAGTATACTGAGTATAGTTACTTAAATAAAATTACATATGCATAAATAAAATTTCAGATTATTCTCATTTTTTCATTAAAAATTTATATATCATAAAAATTTGTGTTGAAGTAAATGTCTACGTGGGTCAAGCAGCACAGTGGATGCGAGCCGGAAGGTAGGTAAGTATTTATATTTTTTTTAAAGCTGCTGTGCGCTATAAAGAAAGAGCTGCTGCGCGCTCTAAAAATTTGGCTGCGTTGCGCCATAAAGAGAAGGCTGCTGTGCGCCAGAAAGCAAAGGCTGCTGAGCGCCAGAAAAAATAGGCTGCTGAGCGCCGAATAGATCACATTTGTTTCATTATATTTGTATTTTATTTTTAATACATACTGAAACAAAATGTCTACGAAAGTTAACGAACAGATGAAGTTATCAAATGAGCAAAAAAAAATTATTGTTCAGAATCAATGGTTAAATGATGATCATATAATGCTTTTTAATCATCTTCTCAAAAATTGTTCAGATTATGAACCATCTGAACCGTGGCAAATTCAAATTCCAAGTTTGATAAAACCTGTACGGCAAAATAAAAAACATATACAAATATTATATTCACAAGATCAACATTGGGTATGTTCTTATTATGATGGAGAAAACTTATTTATTTACGATTCCTTAAATGAGAAAGGTTTTCGGGAAGGCCACTTTGAATATCTAAGGCGATTATTCCCTACTTATCAATTTGATTTGCATCCAGTACAATTCCCAACTGTACAACAGCAGCCCAATTATGATGATTAAGGTGTCTTCACAATTGCTTTTGCGATTTCATTATTATTCAATATTGATCCTCATAAAATGAGATACGATCATAGTGTAATGCGTTTACATTTGATAAAAATTTTTGAAACAAATGTTATCGAGCATTTTCCTCAAGACTTGAAGTTCGGCATTCCTCAAAAAGTGCATTCATTATTATCAATAACAATTTGTGAAGCTGAACCAGTTCCACTGTGCAAGCCACAAGAAAGTAATAATATAAAGCAAAAACTATTGACCTCTTTGGGAAATAATAATTGCGATTATAAATTTGCAAAAAAATCACATGAATATTTAATAAACACGCAATATGTACCTGATTCGGGGGAAAACTTTTCAAGTCAAATGATTAAAAAACAAAAAGTATCGACCCCTTTGACAAATAATAACTGCGATTGTAAATTTATAATAAAACCACATGAAGATTTAGTGAACATGCAGAATATACTTGATTCTGGAAAAAATTTTGCAAGAGAAATGATTGAGGTTCATAATAATAATCACACTAATGTAAAGAATCCTAAGAAAAATACTAAGCACGGATTAACACCTGTAAAAGAACGTATTCAACATGAGCAACATAAATATAAGCCTACATTAGCCAAAGCTAATAACCAGTCAACTCCATTGTTGAAGCAAAAAAGAAAGCAGTTGAAGTTGCCGATTAAACAAATGAATAACATTTCACAAAATAAATGGCTAGATGATCTGCATATGGACTATTTTCACTCTTTGTTGGAAAATGTGTCAGATTATAAACCAGTTGGCACGTGGCGAATAAATTCTCTTGATCAAATACAACCTGTATCGTTGAATCAAAAACACATACAGTGTGACGTCGTGTTATCACAACGCAGTCCTCGACCGCTGAAACATGGGCATTGCGAGGGATTTACTGTAGATTATGCGTCTATTGCTCCAGTAACATCAGAAATAATAAATAAATATATTTTCTGACGCGCGCTTAACATTTTGTCTGAGGATCACTGCTGTGTGGAGGGGATAGAGACACAACTGCAATGAGCCCCGAACATCAGCGAGAAAGAGTGGGGAATGCCCAACCATAGCTGTAGCGACGATGCAAGCGAGAGAGAGTGAGCCTCAACGGGAATCAACGAAGAGCAACGAGGATACCACGAATGATCGACGCGTTGAAAAATCAATAGTAAAATGAATGCAAAAATTATTGTAATTAAAAGAGATTTGGAAATGTAATTGTATGACGTATGGATGGATGCGTGTGAAGTAATGATTCTCATGAAAATTGTTTAAATTGAATAGGGTAATTAATAATGCGTGTATGAGTGAGTAAATTATCATAAATAATGGGAAAATCATAAGCAAATAAAATATTACGCGTGCTAGGGCCTAGGGCCAATCAAAAATGCATAAATGAATCACGTGGTAAGACAAAGCAGCACACTGGGCTCGCGTCGTTACCAAAAATTGAGGAAGCCATCACTCTACGTTGGGATATCGTATGTGACGCACGTATATCACAAAGTGACGACATCAATTAATCGACTTTTCCAATTGAAAAGTGGGCACCTTTGATAAGCTGATTCAAATTGTTGAATGTACAAAAGCCACGCTGCCGAGGAGTACCCATCATACATTCTGAGGACGGATAACGTGAAAATTGACGAATCGCCCTGCAGAACAGAACGGAAAACTGGTAAGCGAGCTCAGTGATTGTGTGTACCATAAGACGTGAGTCTGAGACACCAGCACAATTTATATTTGTGTGGTTAAATAAAATTTGTTTTGAATTTGCGCGAACTGAAAATTGTCGCGAGTAATAAAAATTAAAAATTCATATTTAGTAACCTGCCTATACTTGCACTGGCACAGCAATAAAATATTAAAAATTTAAAAACAACCTTTTGACTGAATGAAAATGTATGACTAGAAAGGTACAATTGTTAATCAAAAACATTTTAAATTATTGTGAAGTTAAACACGTTAGAGACAATTTAGTAAAGGACGGTCCATAAAGTATCATAAATAAGTATCCAATTAATTTTTGTTTGTTTTGTTAGTGGAAAAATTCATATAAAAAGAGATCTTCTTTTGCCGTCGGAACGCGTCAGAGCGTGTCATGATTTTGATTTAACAGC
The DNA here is from genome assembly GCA_918226075.1 of Microctonus brassicae. Classification (NCBI taxonomy): domain Eukaryota; kingdom Metazoa; phylum Arthropoda; class Insecta; order Hymenoptera; family Braconidae; genus Microctonus; species Microctonus brassicae. The sequence continues at coordinate 14,685,968 of OW445482.1, forward strand.
CAAAATTTAATTTATACCTAATAATTGTTCGATGGTGGTAATTATTGTCAATAATCTCGACTCAATCATCTATCATAAATAAATTTCATTATCTTTTATTATTATCGTCATTTCATTATTTTCTATTGGATTAAATAATAAAATTTTATTTTTTTTTTTTGTATAAAATGTGTTAATAAAACTACTATTTACTCTTCGCCCAAAAACCACATAATCTTCGTCATCAACAAAAATATTTTAGCCTGATTTCGTTGAACAACGCCGCCTCCGCATCCTGAGGAGCCTGGTAGCTGGTTTTTCGCGTATCTCCAGAAGGATTAGCGAGACTTTATTTTTGTTTTAAGAGTGGTTCCCTTAAGGGACCTGGCGCCCAACAATATTCCGCGCATGAGCGCGAGCAACCATTCAACAACGAGAGCGGGTGCTACCGTTGCGATTATCATTAATTGACTTATTAGACTTGAATAAAAGGAAGTTTTTTTTTTTGGGCCCAATATTGCACCATATTTATCGGTAAATACGTCGCAATTTTTGGCGCCCAACGTGGGGGTTGGAGTTTGGTGGATCCGAGCGGGAAAATGTAGAAACATTTTTAAATAAATTACATCAATGTAGCATGTCTTGTGGGTTTTCGCCTCAAGAATTATATCGAGTGTTACCATTGATTTTAAAAGATGCTGCGGGTACTTGGTGGTCAGTTAAAAGCACAAGTATTCGCTCATATGAAGAGTTCGTCACTGCGCTGCGTAAACGGTTTAGTATTCCAGCAATCAAATGTCGTGTGCTTAGTGAAATTGTCGCGCGTACTCAAGGAAAATTTGAAACTGGAGTAGATTTCTTGGATAGTATACAGAGTATGTGGCGAAGATCAGAGTCACAAATGACACTCGAAGATAAATTAAATATCGCGTTTAATAATTTTAGAGCAGAATACCATCAAGTAATTAAACGCAATGATTTCAATACGTTTGAAGAGCTAGAAGATTTAGTGTTGGAATATGACATGTGCCGTCGGCGGCCAGCGTATCGTCCTCCACCGGCTCCACGTGACTGCGTATTACCAGAATACGCGTATCATGAAACACGATATGTGACAAATAAATCGCGCAAGTATGAGGTGGCTGAAGTGGCAACGAATACACAAGGCGCGGTGAAAACTAAAGAGAAACGGAACGCTGAAACAGTAGTAAGCGGTGAAGCGAAGAAAACTAATTCACCACCCTTGAATAATAATGAGAAAAGTATAGCTGGTGTTAGTTGTTTTAATTGTGGTAAACCGGGGCACAGATTTCGTAAGTGCACAGCACCAAGAGTTATATTTTGTTTCAAGTGTGGACAGCGTGACGTAAAAACCCCTGAGTGTTCAAAATGTAGTAGAACACGGGTGGTGATTGAAGAAATAGATGTTACGATACAGGGAAACGACAACAGAGAGATGAATTAACGGGTTCGTGCATCTCTCGAAAATTTAAAGGGGCCCAATGCGCGTCTGTTTCAGTTGCACCGAGTGGTGGGCGTGAAATATTGACACGGAATATTGAAATCCCGAGTACTTTAATTGAAAGAAATATTCGCGACGACGCGAGAAATCAAAGTATCTACGAAAATGAAATTGAAGTTAATAATGAAAAATTAATTGATCGAGATACTGAAAATCGTTTAAATAATGGTACACAAGAAAATGAGATTGTCAGTAAAAGTATTGCTGTCTCTATTCCGCCTGTATCGGCAATGGGAACGGTTGCGTGTAGTGGTCAAGCTACATTATTACCTGTGAGTGACAGAGAACGTCAAACTGCTGACCTCCTTTTCTATCACACGGCGATTGATACTGCATCTACTGTCAGCAAGGAGCGTGCGAGTGGGGATACTGTAGAAGTAGATGGGAATAGCGGGGAAGGGACTGCGAACAGTTGTGCAGCCCGGGCGCTCCCCACTATTGGGTCTCCTCTTTATTCGGATCTTCGTTCTTGCGAGACAGAACTCCAAACAGCTATAGATATAGTTGAAGCATGTACAAATGATAGAACATCGATGGATGTAATTAATGCGTGTAGATTGGAATTAAAACGAGATGCTAGTATGGAAAAATTAAAAGAGCGAAATCATTGCACTGGCATAAATTGTTCTTGTATAAAAACGAATAATTATATTAATGCTGAAATAATTGGTGAAAATATTTCTATTTTAAACAACGACGGGTCACTTAATTCGCGAGTATATCTTCCAATAGAAATTGGCTCGTGTGTGCTTTCTGTATTGTTTGATCCGGGCGCAACGAAATCGTGTGTACGAGCGGTGCGTAGGGATTGGGAGGATGAACTTGGGATACGCGTTGATTTTTCGCATGTTGCGAGAGTTTCAATGGCAACGCGTACAACCTCGCGGGTAATAGGTCGTGTTGAAATGCCAATAAATCTTAAAGGTATAATTAAATCGTTGGAATTTTTCGTGGTGCCTGAATTAGGTCACGAGATGATACTAGGGATTGATGCATGGCGAATTTTCGGGATTGGGATCGACGGTGCCACTGAGAGTTGGTGGGTAAATGGCGTGAATGAAAAATTTAATATCGTGTCGCGAGATTTTTCTGTAACAAATAATTGTTGTTTAGTATTTGAATTGTCAAGTGAACAGCAAAAATGTTTAGAAGGATTACTCGCGAGGATGTTGCCAAATTTAACTGGTCGCGGAACATTTACGAATTTAGCGCGACATCGTATTCACGTTTTGTCTGATGTTCCCATTCGCCAGCGTAATTATCCAGTCTCTCCAGTAGTTGAAGAGCAAATGCAACAACAAGTGGATCAGTTATTAGCGGATGGAGTAGTTGAACGGTCAAATACTCCATGGGTTAATCCCGTTGTTATGGTGAAGCAGAATAAAAATAAATGGCGTATGTGCTTGGACTTTAGAAAATTAAATCAAGTAACCAAAAAGGATGCTTATCCTCTGCGTTATTTATTGGGTGTTCTGGATAAATGGCCGCGAGCAAAGATTTTTACGACGATCGATATGACGAAAGCATATCACCAAATACAATTGGAGGACTCAAGTCGCGAATATACGGGGTTTGTAGTCCCAGGGCGCGGCTTGTTTCATTTCATAGGCATGCCATTTGGTCTCGCGGGAGCACCACCAGCATTTCAGCGATTGGCTGATGAATTAATTTCACCTGAGTTTTCACCTTATGTGCATGCATATTTGGACGATATTATTGTCGCGACCGAAACGTTTGAGGAGCACATGCATTGGCTCGAGCGTGTTTTTCAGCGTTTGGCTGATGCAAATTTAAAAATTAACCCTGAAAAAAGTAAATTTTGCCGTGAGAAAGTCGAGTATTTGGGTTTCATAGTTAGTGGAGATGGAGTAGAGATAGATGAGAGTAAAATCGAACCTATTAAAAATTTTCCTCAGCCTACAACTATGCGACGATTACGTTCATTTTTGGGGATGGCTTCGTGGTATCGAAGATTTATACCTGACTTCGCTACGATCGCAGAGCCGTTAACGCGTCTTACCAGTAAGAAAGTTAAATGGGTATGGAACGATGAGCAAAAAGAGGCGTTTGAGAAATTGAAGGGATTAATCGCGACAGCGCCGATTCTTGTGTGCCCGGATTTTTCAATTCCGTTTGAATTACATACTGATGCAAGTAACTGCGGATTAGGTGCAGTCTTGACTCAAAAGATTGATGATCAAGAACGTGTGTTGGCTTTTGCAAGTCGGATATTAAATAAAGCGGAAAGAAATTATGACGTTATGGAACGCGAATGTTTAGCGGTCGTGTGGGCAGTTGAGCATTTCCGTCGATATTTAGAAGGCTATCATTTCACGGTTATCACTGATCATAGTAGTTTGAAGTGGTTGCATAACCTAAAGAACCCATCTGGACGCGTTGGGCGTTGGGCACTACGTCTTCAAGGTTATGACTACGAAATAATTCATCGTGCGGGAAAAATGAATGTAGTGCCTGATGCATTATCGCGAATGTTCGAAGATGAACTCGGCGATGATGAAGAGAATGTATTGTGTTCTATTGATCGAAGCGTGGATGATGATGAAATTGCTGTGGTGGGTGATAAGAATGCAGATGTGTGGTATAATAGACGAAAACGAGATGTAACGAATGAACCCCAGAAATGGCGAGGGTGGAAGATAGTCGGCGAACATTTGTATCGATATCGACCAAATAAATTAATTGTACGAACCATGGACGATCTGGATGCGTGGAAATTAGTACCAGAAAAAACTGTAAGAGACGAAATAATTTATGAAAATCATAATGATGAACATGCAGGACATTTAGGAATAAAGAAAACGATAGAACGAATTTCAATTGATTATTATTGGCCTGGAATGCATGTAGACATTGAAGAGTTTGTGCGGTTATGTGAAATATGCCAAACTGTAAAAGTACAACAAATCTTACCGGCAGGCTTAATGGGTAGACGTGTTGTAGATATGCCGTGGAGTGTGGTAGCCGCGGATATCATGGGACCGTTTCCATTGAGTAAAAATAAGTGTATGTATTTGTTGGTGTTTCAAGATTTATTTACAAAATGGGTTGAACTATTTCCGATAAAGAAAGCTGACGCGACAACCATTATCAAATTATTTGAAGACAATATTGTGGGAAGATGGGGAACACCAGAGGTAATAATTACTGATAATGGGACTGAGTTCGCTAATAATGCTATGAAAGAAATGGCTGATGCGTTAGGGATTCATCACTCCAAAACTCCGCCGTATCATGCGCAGGCAAATCCCGTAGAACGTGTCAATCGGGTAATCAAACCCATGATTATATCGTATATTGAGCAAGATCATCGTGAGTGGGACTTACACATACCCGAGTTTCGTTACGCATACAATACAGCAGTACATAGTTCACTAGGACTGTCACCGGCATTTTTGAATCTCGGGAGACAACCTAAAGCACCAAAATATTTGCGAAAAATTATAGAAGGTGCAGAAAATATTGCAGTACCGAATACGGCAAAATGGCGTGTGCGGATGGAAAAATTAACTCAATTATATGACCTCGTCAGTGATAATTTGACAAAAGCATTTGAGCGACAAGCACGTTACTACAATAAACATCATCGGGATGTGAAATTTGAAGTGGGGGATCGAGTACGACGTCGAGTACGTGTATTATCTTCTGCAGCAAATTATTTCACCGCGAAATTGGCGAGAAAATATACAACAACAATTTATGTAGTATCGCGGGTAATATCAGAGGTCATGTATGAATTGAAAGACGAAATGGGTAATGAAGCAGGAAAATATCATATAAAGGATTTAATGGTAGTACGCGAGAGTAATAATAATAATAATAATGATGATGATGATGAAGATGACGAAATTGAATTGGGCGAAGACGAGCTTGAGAGTTAATCAGAAGTATGGTGTGTTACTTGTTTCTCATTTTCATTTGACAATCAATTATTATAAAAATTTTTTTTTTTTCGTGTACATATTTTCCGGATCCATTCTGTTGGAATATCACTCCTTGTAATACACTGTTTGTATTCGCGGGAATGCCAGTGTACTAATTAAAAAAAAAAAAAAAAATTTTATTTTTCAGCGAAATAAAATATATTACATATATTTTACCATGTCACGCCTTCAAAAGCTTGATCGATTACGCGAACTGGCGCGTGAGTACGCAGAGGCTTTGAAAAGAGAAGGTCTCGCTAAGGATATAGAGGTGCCTGACATTGCAACGCGTATTGTTGCAGAGACATTGCGTGATGTTGAGGAGGCTCGACCACGTGCACCATTAGCAATAGAATGGAAGGAATTACCACTGCCAAGGGGAGCGTTGCCAATGCAACCGAAAATATTATTGGCGAATTACGCAACAATAATTGCAGGGTGGAAGTGTCGCCACTGTAACGTGTTACCACCGACGCGGGTGATTCCTTTCCATCAAGATGTTGTAACACCAGCTCCACCGATAGTGAGACCACAATCGAGTGCAAATGATCGATTGCGTCTGAAGCAACCATCGAAGGACTCAACGGTATTGCCGTTGTTGAGTCGTGAAGAACGAAAAGCTCGTCTTACGGAGCTAATAAAAATTTTGCGGTACTGTCCGCGACTTGAGAGAGAACCGAGTCGAGGTTGCTATAACTGTACTGAGCCGCATCATCATCGCGATTGTCCATACCGAAGGGGCACCTTCTGTGGTCGATGTGGAGAACCGGGAATGGTACATGAGGAATGTCCCCGTTGCTATCCTGAACAATATAAATTGGAGGGAGTAATTCCTACTCCGACAAATAGACGTGGATAGTCGTTATCACGAGACTCAATACATCATAAAACAAGAAGTTTTTTTTTTCTTTCTTTTTTTTTATTATTATATTTTTTTTATTTTTGAATGAACAAAGTTTTTTTTTTCAATAAGGTGGTAAATACGAATCCTGGTATGTCCGCTTCAGAGGCGAAATAATTATAAACAAAGTTGTATTTTTTTTTACCTCGCATAGGCGCATTATGATTTTGTTTTTTTTTCTTTTTCTTCTTTTCTCTCGTATAGACGAGTTATATTTTATTCAAAAAGTTATTTTTTTTTTTGGTTGATTTAATAAAATTAATAACTGTGTGTGTAAATCGTTTTGTTGAACATTTTATTTTTTTTTGCCCTGTGAAATCCTGATTTCCTTGTGCAGCAAGAATTTGAATCGAGTGCTCAATCTGTTGAGTGGTTGGTAAGAAGATTTCAGTAATGGATCAATAATTTAAATAGTAATATGGTTAATCTGATATATGTAATTTGAATGTCATGAATTATTTAATTGTTATTGGAAGAATAGACGGACGTAATATGAAAATTGAATTAGAGTCAAGCATGATTAATAAATGGTTCACGCAATGTAATTGGGTTCGCCAATGCCTTGAGTTTCCGGTCTGGGAAGGGTTGTTGTGACGTCGTGTTATCACAACGCAGTCCTCGACCGCTGAAACATGGGCATTGCGAGGGATTTACTGTAGATTATGCGTCTATTGCTCCAGTAACATCAGAAATAATAAATAAATATATTTTCTGACGCGCGCTTAACATTTTGTCTGAGGATCACTGCTGTGTGGAGGGGATAGAGACACAACTGCAATGAGCCCCGAACATCAGCGAGAAAGAGTGGGGAATGCCCAACCATAGCTGTAGCGACGATGCAAGCGAGAGAGAGTGAGCCTCAACGGGAATCAACGAAGAGCAACGAGGATACCACGAATGATCGACGCGTTGAAAAATCAATAGTAAAATGAATGCAAAAATTATTGTAATTAAAAGAGATTTGGAAATGTAATTGTATGACGTATGGATGGATGCGTGTGAAGTAATGATTCTCATGAAAATTGTTTAAATTGAATAGGGTAATTAATAATGCGTGTATGAGTGAGTAAATTATCATAAATAATGGGAAAATCATAAGCAAATAAAATATTACGCGTGCTAGGGCCTAGGGCCAATCAAAAATGCATAAATGAATCACGTGGTAAGACAAAGCAGCACACTGGGCTCGCGTCGTTACCAAAAATTGAGGAAGCCATCACTCTACGTTGGGATATCGTATGTGACGCACGTATATCACAAAGTGACGACATCAATTAATCGACTTTTCCAATTGAAAAGTGGGCACCTTTGATAAGCTGATTCAAATTGTTGAATGTACAAAAGCCACGCTGCCGAGGAGTACCCATCATACATTCTGAGGACGGATAACGTGAAAATTGACGAATCGCCCTGCAGAACAGAACGGAAAACTGGTAAGCGAGCTCAGTGATTGTGTGTACCATAAGACGTGAGTCTGAGACACCAGCACAATTTATATTTGTGTGGTTAAATAAAATTTGTTTTGAATTTGCGCGAACTGAAAATTGTCGCGAGTAATAAAAATTAAAAATTCATATTTAGTAACCTGCCTATACTTGCACTGGCACAGCAATAAAATATTAAAAATTTAAAAACAACCTTTTGACTGAATGAAAATGTATGACTAGAAAGGTACAATTGTTAATCAAAAACATTTTAAATTATTGTGAAGTTAAACACGTTAGAGACAATTTAGTAAAGGACGGTCCATAAAGTATCATAAATAAGTATCCAATTAATTTTTGTTTGTTTTGTTAGTGGAAAAATTCATATAAAAGAGATCTTCTTTTGCCGTCGGAACGCGTCAGAGCGTGTCATGATTTTGATTTAACAGCCAAAATTTAATTTATACCTAATAATTGTTCGATGGTGGTAATTATTGTCAATAATCTCGACTCAATCATCTATCATAAATAAATTTCATTATCTTTTATTATTATCGTCATTTCATTATTTTCTATTGGATTAAATAATAAAATTTTATTTTTTTTTTTGTATAAAATGTGTTAATAAAACTACTATTTACTCTTCGCCCAAAAACCACATAATCTTCGTCATCAACAAAAATATTTTAGCCTGATTTCGTTGAACAACGCCGCCTCCGCATCCTGAGGAGCCTGGTAGCTGGTTTTTCGCGTATCTCCAGAAGGATTAGCGAGACTTTATTTTTGTTTTAAGAGTGGTTCCCTTAAGGGACCTGGCGCCCAACAATATTCCGCGCATGAGCGCGAGCAACCATTCAACAACGAGAGCGGGTGCTACCGTTGCGATTATCATTAATTGACTTATTAGACTTGAATAAAAGGAAGTTTTTTTTTTTGGGCCCAATATTGCACCATATTTATCGGTAAATACGTCGCAACAGATATTATATTCCACAGATAACCATTGGGTATGTAGTTATTATGACAGACATAATTTATTCATTTACGATTCATTGAATAAAAAAGGTTTTCGAAATAATCATGAGAAATTTTTGAAGCAACTGTTTCCTACTTATTTTTCTGATAACCGTCCGGTGCTATTTCCTGATGTGCAACAACAACCTAATTTCGATGATTGTGGTGTCTTTGCAATTGCTTTTGCCATTTCGCCTATTATTTGGTATTGATTCTCATAAAGTAAGATATAATCACAGTGCAATGCGTTCACATTTATTGAAAATTTTTAAATCAGAAGTTATTGAGCATTTTCCTCAAGATTTAAAGTATGGTGTTCCTCATAAAGTGTTTCCATTAGCAAGTATAAGAGTCCGAGAAGCTGAAGACACTCGTTTGCATATGGTACGACGAAATAAAAAACAATATAAAAAAATAAAGACAAAATCGGAAGAAAAAACTTGTCAAAACCCCGTAGAAATAGAATCTAATATTATCAAAGTGTTGGAGACTAACAATAATAAATTAGCATTGTCTGACGACATTGACAATCAAGTTTCTATCAATGATACAAATAAGATTATGTTATTTGATGATTCTGGCCATCAAATTAGTAGTAATAATAAATAGAATATAATTAAAAATAGTAAAATGTGTGATAACTTGAAGTTACATGCGTTTCATGAAAAAAATCGATACAATCAAAATTTACAACATAATCGCGCCGGAAAGAAACGTCGATACAAAGAAGACGTTGAGAATGTTCTCGAAAGAAAACGAAGTCGATACAGAGAGAACAATGAGAATGTTCTCGAAGGAAAACGAATTCGATACAGAGAGGACAATGAGAATATTCTCAAAGTAAAACGACGTCAATACGCAGAAAACTCGAAAGATATTTGCACTAGAAAACGGCGTCGATATGAAGCAAATTCTGAAGATGTTCGCGCAAAAAAGCGTGGTCAATATAAAGCGAATTCTTCAAAGCGATATATACAAGAACGAAAACGTTATGCTAAAGCAATGGAAAATGAAGAAAGTAAGCAAAAAATACTAGAACGGAAATGGCGTAGTAATAAATTATATTATGAAAAAACAAAAGGCCAAAGAAAAAAAGAAATTGCAAACATCAAATATAATATAAAGAAATCGAATGCGCGTATAAATATTTCTAATAAGTACCGGATGTTACGAATGAAGGATTTTGTTAAATATAACATTAATTCTTTATTGGGAATATATTTTAAAAATATTTTAGGCAAATTGGATATTGAAGACCAGGTTAAAAAACAGTTAGAAGCCAAGAAAATAGTTCGATGGTGCGCACATATCAGATGTTATTATATTAAAAATATGTCTGCAACTTTGCGCAAGCTTAGAAATAGAGCAGAAGTATGCTTGATTCTTGCTGCGGAATGTTCGTCAATCAATGAAAAATTGTCTGCATCGAGTGGAGTATCTAGACACACGTCTTCGGCAAGTATACGGTTTCCGTAGCGCCGCCAAATGACGATGCATTTTTGTAGAACTCGAGAAACTTCGTTTACATCGAAATTGTAACGTTCTTCCGTCTGACTGTCGGCTGACAGATACCCTCGGTGATAATGCCGTTAGACTCAGCCGAATTCCAAGGTTCGTAACTGGGTGAGGGTGAAAGAAACGTTGACAAATTTACTGGTTACGTTTCGAATTCTACCAGTAGGCTTTGGCAGAATACTTTTATTTATGCTCTTACACAAATTTCAATCCCGTAGCGTACAATATTTTCCTCCGATGACAATTTATTCCCTCACGCTGTATAATTTTTCTTACGCAATGTCTTTATACGCGATACAATGAGTTCGGAGCCCGATACGCGTACAATAGTTCAATGCGATACGATGGAAGAGAGGACACTGCAGTTTAGTGCCAACCAACAGCACCCGGAGTCAGGATGTTGAATGATATCTCCGTTGGTTTGCCGACGGGCGATATCAACCGGAAGGAGAGCGTGTCGCTTGCGCTCCACAACTCAGGAACGATTCTGCAGTTTAGGGCCAACCAACAAAATCGCACGGGGTACACGCGTCGCGGCTTACGGCGAGCCCAAACGACTAACGTGGCGGACAGGAAAGGTAGGGAGATATTTTGTGATCCAAGCGGACTCACTTTGTTAGCTCTCAGAAGAGCTGTTGGCGTGAAATGTTAGCTCTGAAAAGAGCTATTGGTTATTGAGTTCTCAGAAGAACTATTGGTTTTTGATGAAATCTCCACAAAGTAGTTCTTAAAAGAACTGTTATTTCTTCCTTGCTGGATTCCTCGGTATGCTGGTTACTGGTCACTGGACTGGTGTTGCTCACTCTGAGCGCTCGACGAAGACTGAGCTCTACGAGCTCGTGCGGTGGCTTATGTAGCCGCGGCGGGCCTCTCCCACTCCGCGGTGTTCGTTGCGCACAAGCGGGCGGCGCATCTCCCACTGCCTTGCGGCGTACAGTGGGAGATTCTCGGTACTGGTGTGGTGGTGGGACCCTCTGGTTCCCCCACCCGGTCGAACGGTCTTTCGGATTGCTACGGGCACGGGTTCGATCCCGGCCCGTATATATATTTTTTTCCCTTTTCATAAATATTAAAAATAAATTGAATAAAATGTTCCCCAGTAGCGTTGTCGGCACCCGTGCATTATTTCACAGGCACCAACTAGCCATGGGGATTTTACTGTTTCGTGTGCGACCTAGGTCGTCACAAAATAAGACTTAACAAAGTGTTATTTCGTCGAAAAATATCGAACATAACGTAGAAATAAAAATGAAAAAAAAAAATTTTGAAGCTTCGATATCTCGAAAACTAAGCGAGATATCGAAATTTTTTATTCTTCAAAAACGTCTTATCTCGTCGAGTTCTACAAGAATCAATTGTCATTTGGCGGCGCCACGAAAACCGTATAATCCCCATGGCTTCATCTGAAAACTATTTCTTAGAATCAACTTATAATAAAGCAACTTTGTTAGAACCTTTAATGATGAATATGAAAGGGCAAGTTGTAAATGTATTACCATTGACAGAAGCACGAGCAAAAAAATCATGGTCGTGTGATACTTAATGTAAAACAAAAAATGATTCAGTTCTAATTGAACGGTACCAAAAATTCCTAGAATTTATGAGTAACTGCTTCTTAAAATATTTACCGAAAATACGGAAAAATCATGAATGTTCTCATAAAACTTCACATATGAAAATGGGTCATACATTGAGTTGTTATATCGATCATACTCTTTGTAAAGCTTTTTCACTCCCGATGGAGTTATTATCACCACATTTTCCTAAAGTAAGAGAATTTAAACGTTTATATTATAAATTACTGAATTCATATCAAAAAATGTCTGATTTAAAAGCAGCTTTAGATTACGGTGATCTAGATACATTGAATAAAATTATAACACGAGCACAAGCAAGAGTAGATTTAAATAAACATCGGCATATTGAAAAACGTTTTGAGCGATGATGACATTATTTTGAACAATAAAAACGCATTCATAGCTTTGCAAAAGCGTATAATGGATAAACCGCAATATGCTTGTGTTTCATGTGAAAGACTATGTTATAAAAGAGATGTTTCTAATGTCAGCAAGATTGAAGCAAAATTTATAGACACGCAGATTTGGAAGGATTTGATGAAATATGTAAAAGATCAGCAAATTGTTTCGGAATTTACATGTAAATATTGTAAACGAAAATTATCTGAAGGTTTGATGCCAGCGTATTGCATTTTGAATAATCTTACTACTCCAAAAGTACCTAAAGAAATATCGTCTCTTAATGACTTCGAAAAAATTATAATACAAAGAATGAAATGCTTTCAAACGATTCAAAAAATGGGAACTGTCATTAATAAAAAAATACCTCATGTGCAAAAGATATCAAAAGTTATAGGTAGAGCATTTCATCTACCACTTTCTCTACAAGAGACAATAAATAAATTGTGTTCAGACCTTGATCCAATAAATCTCAATCATGAGTTATATATTTTAATTCGAGGCATTCCAACAAAGTCTAAAATTATTTGGGAGGAAATAGTAGACTTAAAAAAAATATTTGATGCTTTGACGTGGTTAAAAGACAATAATCATTTTTATTCACAAATAAAATTGCCAAAAATTCATCATGATTTTTGTTTGGAAAAATTGGATGAATTACAATTTCAAATACAAGAAATAGAAGAACCTGTGACAGAATTGAATGAAAATGTGGCACCGGTTAATATTCATAAAGAAGATACATTGTTAAATGATCTGGAACCGGATACAAAAACGTCAAACGATGTTATAAAAACCACGTTGAATCAGAATAAACCAATTTTAACTCAAATTACAGATGAGAAAAAAAAAGATGGATATTATGAGCAATATACTGTATATCCTTTATATGAAAAGAAAGAAAATCAAACTACCACAGCTTCATATCAAATGTTGAAAGTTGATAATTCACCTGTGGATAGTCGTGAAAAAAAATTGGATTTATTGTGTTTCCCAGATTTATATCCGTATGGTGTAAATGGGCAACGTGCAACGAGAAAGATCAAACTTCAGGATCATGAATTTATTAAATGTCGTTTAATGTCCAAACATCCACAGTATAGATTGAATATACAATACTTATTTTATTTATTGAATGATGCGAATAATTGTCAGTTGAATCGTGGGATTTTTCATAAAATGAATGTAACTAAATTACGAAATCGTTATACGGCTGCGGAATATTTGGAGGCCATGTCAAAAGAGCAGTTGGAATCTAATTTAAGTACAATATTTGCCACGTTAAGAAATACCGAACAATACTGGTGTAAACCAAGGGGTGATTTGAATTGCATGACACAACATTATGGTCCTGCAACATGGCTCCTTACCTTAAGTCCCAGCGAATGGTTGTGGGAAGACTTGGGTGAATATATTCGTGAAGTGAATGGTTGGCACGATCTTTCAGTATCCACTAGCACTCTTGTGGCTAGGGATCCTGTGTCAACATCAAGATTTATTGATAATGCTTTTCATGGAATGCTCGATTTTATTTGTTCTGAAGATCATCCTATTGGGGAGGTTACTCATTATTTTTGGCGACGAGAATATCAAGGTAGAGGCTTACAGCATTTTCATATATTGATTTGGATAAAAGACGCTCCGATTCTTGGCGAATCTTCTATTGAAGATGTTTCAAAATTCATTTTGAAACATGTAACCTGTAAAATGCCCGATCGAAATATTTCACCGTTATTGTATGAACGTGTTAATGCCCATCAGCGTCATAAACATAATGATTATTGCCTTCGTTCAAAGAAAGTTGGACGTAAAGTCATACGTACATGCCGTTTTGGATTTCCTCGTCCTAGTAGTACAACATTAAACATAAGGGATGTTGCAACTTCAATAGCAGGTAGAAAAAATTTGAAGCATAGAAGCAGATTCTTTGATCTTCCCCGGAAAGATACTGAAGTTTATATAAATGATTATAATGATATCCTTCTTATTGCATGGCACGGGAATATGGATTTGCAATTTATTGGCGAGAAATCAGCAATACTTACTTCGTATATAACAAAATATATAAATAAGCCAGGAAAGTCTGAATTATCACAATCTATTCTTGACAGTAAAAATAGGAAAAATAAATCATTAGCTAGCTGTCATTGGAATATTGCCATGCGATTTATGAGTAATAGAGAATGTGGAGCTCTTGAAGCCGCTGACACATTATTAGGTATTCCGTTATATGGAACAGACTGGAATACAATTATTCGATGGTTGGATGTTAATATGATACGAAATAGAAAATTAAAAAACCGTAAAGAAATTGAGGCACTTGACAAAGAATCGATAGATATATTTTGTATATCTTTGATAGATGATCATTATCCTCATAGACCAGACGAACTCGAAAGCATGTCTCTTTATGAATTTGCCAAATGGTATAATATTACGAAAGTTATGCCGAAAAATGAGAATATCGAATTCTATGAATTGCGCAAAGGTTTTTATCTTAGACGGCGACAGCGTGAATTTCTCATCAATCATTATAGATATAATATTAATACACAACCAGAAAATTATTTCTATTCATTGCTACTTTTGTTCAAACCGTGGAGAAAATTAGACGATTTGAGAAATGGATGCAATAATTACGCAGAATCATTTCATCAAGATAAATTACATCTGGTAAAAGGATTGGAGTATCATGAAAAAATGGAGGAATTGCGAAAAGCGTTCGAAGCTGCTACAGAATTAGTTCAACAAAAGTATGATGAGATGCAAAAACAAGATGTTTCTCAAAATGAACTTAATAATTTGAGAGATGATCAAAATATAGAAGCTGGTGAAGCAATGCAAGATTTTAAAGATATTGCTAATAAAGTAGAAGAAAAAGTTGATATATCAGAAATGATAACTAAACTAAATGCAGATCAAAAAAGAGTATTTGATAGAGTGGTTGACACTATTGGATCAGATAAATCAGTATTACGGTTATATGTTAGTGGTGAAGGTGGTACTGGAAGAAGTTTCTTGATCAAAACTATTAAATGTTGGATGAAGCAAAATCTCAACAAGGA
Source organism: Microctonus brassicae (assembly GCA_918226075.1). NCBI lineage: Eukaryota > Metazoa > Arthropoda > Insecta > Hymenoptera > Braconidae > Microctonus > Microctonus brassicae. The sequence goes on from OW445482.1 coordinate 14,701,305, forward strand.
TACTGCTGTAGCAGCACCTACCGATATAGCAGCATTTAATATAGATGGTTTAACGGTTCACAGATTACTCCAATTACCCGTTGAGCATGGTTATATTCCACAATATAAACAATTATCCGATCACGTTTTGAAAGTTTTACGTGCAGATATTAAAAAACGTTGCTTTAGTTATTATCGATGAAGTATCGATGATATCTAATTTGACTCTGTTATATATACATTTTCGATTATCTGAAATATTTGACACAAGCGATTGTGACGATGGTTGGTTTGGAAAAAAACATATTCTTTTGTTTGGAGATTTATTACAGTTACCTCCTGTGTGTGAAGATCCTGTTTTTAAAAATTTATCAAAAGATAAAATTAATAAATATCTTGGCTCATTAAATGCTGTCAATTTGTGGACAACATTATTTGATTATGATGAACTTACAATTAATATGCGTCAGCAAGGAGATGAATCCTATCGTGATTTGCTTTCAAGGGTTCGCATTGGTTTATTAACAAAATCTGATTGTGACCTTCTTAAAAAACGAAAAATACAGTTTGAAAGTGATTCTTTTGAAGGTAGATTAAATGAATTATGCAATTTCATTATTAATTTACCTTCAGACGCTGTTTGTTTGTTACCGACTTGTCATATGTGTGATACTTTGAATACTGCAATGTTGAGTCGCATTGCTTCAAAAGAAATAGTATTAACTGCTGAAGATAATATTGATTGTATTCAATATTTGAGAAAAAAAGTATTGAAAGTATTATCGAATAACGATGATGATAATTCTAGAACTGCAGGACTTTCGAAATATATCACTATTAAAATTGGTGCAAAAGTGATGATAAGACGAAATATTGATGCCAGTTTAGGCCTTGTCAATGGTACAATTGCTAAAGTTGTATCGATTATACATGATGATCCATCATGCGAGCACGTGAATAAAATTGAACTTCTTTTGCCTTCCGGTAAAGAATATTGCATTGAAAGAGTAAGCGTTAAATTTCAGGTAATAGATAAAGCATATGTTGTCAGAAAACAATTCCCATTGTCTTTAAGCTATGGAATCACCATACACAAAAGTCAAGGACTGAGTCTACAAACTGCTATTATGGATATAGGCAACTCAGTATTTAATAATGGCCAAACATATGTAGCATTGTCCCGGTTAACATCTTCAGAAGGATTGCATTTGATAAACTATGATCCTTCATCTGTGCAAGCTGATGACGAAGCTATTGTTGAATATAATCGATTAAAACGAATCTACAAATCTGGGGCAGAATTGTTCACTATTTCGAAAGATAAATATTCTAAAGTGAAAGATACTATTTAGGTTTTACCGAAAATAATTACTCAATTTCAATTGAAAATATGAAAAAATATAGTTATGATCTTAATGAAGTATTGAATTCGACATTTTCGCATTGGTATCAGTCACGTGAGGAATCATGTGAAAATTGTACGAGTAGCAATATAATGTTTAAAAATGAATTAGTATTGACGAAAGACATAATTGTCATTCATTTTATATTATTTTCTTTGCAAAATGGAAAAATGATGAAAACTAATAAAATACATTTGCGTGCGGTTCCGACTACTAAGGTATTGGTAGCTGGACATTCGTATAAAGTGATGAATGCTATATTTCATCATGGACCGAGCATCGAAGAAGGTCATTACACAAGTATCTGTAGAGATGGAACATCTAATGGTTGGATTGAAGTTGATGATACAGATATTAGGAAAACTTCATGGCCTAGAAATGCTAAAAATGTTTGTATGCTGTTTTTACGAAAATCAATTGAAAAGTATAGCTTTTGAAATTACTTAATGAATAATAATTAATGAGCGTTGATATGTATAAAATGAAATTAATTTATGAAACTTTTTCACATTTAAATGATTTGTTTTATTGTTTTGAAGAAGCCCGTTGTATTCTTTATACTAATAATTATATTGTTGTTGATACTTATATTTGGAATATGACGGGGGTGGTGGTGGGTTTGTCTCGTGAAATTAAATTGATTGATAATATACTTCTATCTGATAATTGATGATATTTGTTATTACTTTTATGTTCCTATATTTTATGAGAATTCGGAATTTTGTCTATTTCTCAAAAGAACTTCAAATTACGACGGATTTTTATATAGATGAATTATATTCATTTTCTATATGTTTATTAAGTATAAATCAGAAAATATCGATTATCTTAAGAAGTTTCAATTTTAATTATTGTACTTGTAGTAGAAAAAGAAGTGATATCAAAAAAAAGGACAAACTTTTTAAAAAAAAAAGAAAAAAAAGGCGCCAAGTTCATGTGTGGCAAAAAAATTGAATTGCAAAAATTACTTTGGAAAATTTATTTTGATTAATTATTGTACTTGTAGTAAAAAAAGAAGTGATATCAAAAAAAGGACAAACTTTTTAAAAAAAAAAGAAAAAAAAGGCGCCAAGTTCATGTGTGGCAAAAAAATTGAATTGCAAAAATTACTTTGGAAAATTTATTTTGAAAAAATTACTTTGCAAAATGTTTATCTGAAAAAGGTACTTCCAAAAAATTACTTTGCAAAAAGTTTATCTGAAAAAGTTACTTTGAAAAAATTACTTTGCAAAAAGTTAATTTGAAAAAGTTACTTTGAGAAAATTATTTTGCAAGGAGTTAATCTGAAAAAAGTTCTTCCAAAAAATTACTTTCAAACAATTACTTTGCAAAAAGTTTATCTGAAAAAGTTACTTTGAAAAAATTACTTTACAAAAAGATTTGATATCAGTCATTTGTTTGCCAAGTACACAATATAAGGTTATACATAAACATATATAGACTTACTATGTATTATATATTATATATTATATATGGACTTACTATGTATTATATATGTATTATATATTATTTATATATATTATATATTACATATTTGTTATACATTATATATTATATTATATTATTTATATATACACTTACTATGTAATTGTATTAGCTATCTATATTCATAACAGAATACACATCAATGATAGGTGTCATTGATTGCCATTTCCAAGAAACCTCAACATCACTCATTGTAATCAATCAATAGTTATATATGTCAAAAATTTTTTGACAATATCCCACTTTTAATACGAACGTACTTGGCGCGTCCGAAATAAGTATAGCTGTTAGTAGCTGTTAGCTGATCATGACCGTAGAATATACTGACGCATGCGCTGTGTGGCTAATATGGATGTTGAATTCTTAGTGCTGATATTCATGAAAGACTGTTGTATGAATACAACAATGCGGATATTCATGAAAGGCGGTGGTATGGATACATCAATGCGGATATTCATGAAACTCGGAGGTATAAATGCAATAAGTAAATGTTCTGTAATGATATATATATATTAGGGTGAGCCAAAAAAACTAACCTATCGAATTTATGGGTTAAAATGGACCTATTTACCGAGAAAAAAATGTCCCTGCAAGGCAGAAATTGTAGCTCAATTTTAAAAGGTGTCGGTGAGCATTCAAAGTTTCCCATTTGAATAACACGTAAAAAAAATTTTTTTCAATAAAATTGTCATAACTTTTGAATGGTTGATTGTAAATTTTTTTTCATAGCGGATTCTTGTAGAGCATAAAATTTCCTAAAACTTCATCTTCATGATAATTTTTGTATTTTTGTAAAATTTATATATTTAGAAGCCTTAAAAAATGAAAAAAATCAAAATATGCCGTTTTATTGTTTTTTTATTAAAAATGGTCATATTTAACGTGACCGCGCCCCACTCCGCGTGCATTATTTTTAAGATTTCTTAAGATATGACTAGGCCCGCATACTGCGCTATGCATTTGTTTTGCTTATTTCATTGTATTTGCAACTGTCAAGTGTGACTGTCGCTGCATCTACGCATTGCATTCTCGCTATTATAATTTGTGAATCCTCAATTACTTTTATCTCAAATCAGTACTCCTGAGTGCTTCTGCATTATATCAAACTGTTTAATATCGATTTTGTTTATTATTGTGAAATTTCATTATCAATTTACTGCATAAAAAAAGTGTAATTATTCACCACGTGAATTTACAACCCACTGGTGTACGTCTGTGCCGCCGCTTTGCTTTTCTCAACTTATAACAATTTAATAATTGTCCGCGCAATTTAATAATTCATCTAAACTGTTAATAATTCATTGTAATTTTCATTCAATAACGTGTTCAAGCAAAATTGTGAATTTACAGCTCACATTTTGCATTCAATTAAATTCAAGTGTGTGTGTGACCACGAGTGAAAACTTTTCGGTTTATAATACTGTAATTATTGCACGCTCACCAAAAATTGTGAGTGAACTTTTTGACTTAAAAACAATCAATTTAAATATTTTTGTATCAATTTATTTTGCATCATTCAAAGTGAACATCATAGTCTAATTTTTAATTAATAAACTGTATTTTCCAACAAAGTATTAAAAATACGTGAGATAAAAGTACAATTAACTTATTAAAAATTATGACGGCAAGAAAGTCATTATTTTTAGTTGGTTTCGAAACTAGCCGAATCAGTGAGCGTAATCTTCCAACGAATCGACAAGTTCTAAGTTTATTCTTTTATAAACATAAGTCCCTGAACCTAACAATTCGACAGAGTGCTACAGAAGTTGCCAATGACATAATAAAAATATGAGGTGAATTTAATCTTCCTAGAATTAAATTGTTTTATGTTATGGGCAAAATTGAATGTTTGTTTCGGGAATGGAAAAATCTTTTAAAATCTCGAAATAATAAAAATCTATTGCAAAAAAAAACCAAAGAAAGTGAGTTTGCTAAAAAATTAGATATGTTGTTTAATATTTCTAAGAAATCATCTGAACAATTTTTAACTGGAGAACAAATAGCTTTGTTAAACGAAGATACACGACTTCGACGTTCAACTGCAAAGTCTGCATCAAGTGATGCACCACAGCTGAGATCACCAAGTAAGTCATTTTTTCAAAGATTATAATATTTTTTTGTACAAATAATAATTATACTTTCTTAATTCATTTAAATTTTCAGGTTGTAGTGAAAGTACTTTTCCTTGTTCACCTGAACAGATGCTTGAAAGATCCATTTCATCATTTTCCAATGATTTAAAACGATTTGCTTCAGATTTAGAAGATCCTTATCCTGATAATTATCAGAAACCAAAGAAAATCGACGTTATAAATTCTGCCGTTGTGAGCGCACTCGATCGAACTAATACTACTACTAGAAGCGCAGTATATATTCTTGGTGCCTATACTCAGTCAATAGGAGTGCCTGTTGAAAATACTAATTTAAGCTACAATACCATTCGAAGGCGCCGATTAGAAGCTAGAAAAAATATTGTAGATGATTTAAAAGATAAAATTGAATTCCCCAACAATCTTATCCTCCACTGGGATACGAAATTTCTTCTGGATGTTTGTGGTTATGATAAAGTAGATAGACTTGTAGTTGTTGTATCTGGCTCCAATTTCGAACAGTTACTTAACATACCAAAAATCGAAAGCGGGACAGGAGAGCTACAAGCTATGTCGATAATTGATTCATTAGATGACTGGGGTATTACAGACAAGATAAAAGGCTTATGCTTCGATACAACGGCTTCCAATACAGGTAAACAAAACTTTAGTTAAAGTTTAACTGTATTTCTATTTTAATTTATTACGTTTAATATTACAGGACCAAACAATGGTGCATGTGCGACGTTGGAATGTATACTGGAAAAGAAATTCCTTTATTTTGCTTGCCGACATCATGCGTATGAATTAGTTCTCCAGAAAGCAAGCCAAACGGGTTTACCTGCAACGTCAGGTCCAAATGTCTCTACCTTTGGACGATTCCGACAAACTTGGAAAAATATTGATCAAAGTAATTACATAACTGGATTGGATAATAAAATTGTTCGTGCGAAAGTCATGGAGGAAAAAGATAATATATTGCAATTCATTTCCAAACAACTCAATGTATAAAATATTTTTAGTTACTTGAATTAGTTTCAGTTAATTCAAGCTTTCGACTATTTAAATACTTGAATTATGATTATTGAATTTTTTTTCAGCAACACCATCCTCGTGACGATAATAAAGAATTTTTGGAACTTGTATATATTTTTTTAAACGGCACGCAAACTTATCCTATTACATTCAAAGCCCCTAGAGCAACTTATCATGCGAGATGGATGTCCAAGGCCATCTATTGCCTTAAAATCTATATGTTTCAAAAACAATTTAATGTTGGTAGTAAAAAAGAATTACTTGGATTAGGTGACGTTTGTAGTTTTATGAGTATCGTTTATGTAAAAGCATGGTTCGAAGCTCCTTGTCCGATATAAGCTCCAGTTCAAGATTTAAATTTTTTGAAAAATTTAATTAGGTATAAAAATATTAATGAAAAAATTTCAAATGCTACTGTATTAACATTTTCGCGACACTTATGGTATCTTACATAAAGACTTGCAGCAATGTCATTTTTTGATTCTAGTATAAGCTTAGATATAAAAAAGAAAATGATTAACGCTACGAAAAAAGACGAGAACAAAATTGATGAAAACAAAATAGTATTATCTAAAAAAGAACTTGACAAGATTAATTCAAAAGATATAAGTGATTTTATCACAAAAAGATCGTTGGAATTTTTCGAACAACTGGGGTTATCAGCGGACTTTTTGTATATTGAGCCGGAACATTGGGCAGAAAATAATTCATACAAATCATGCTACAATTTTGTTAAAAACATTAAATGTGTCAATGATGTTGCTGAACGAGCTATTGCATTGATACAAGAATATAATAGAACTCTGACAAAAAAAGAAGAGCAAAAACAATTCTTTTTACAAGTAGTGCAATTACATCGTCAGCAATACCCTAATTGCAATAAATTAAATTTTATTAATAAAAGAAAGTATGAATGATTTTAAATGGAATAAAAAATTGATGAATGCAAAAATTGTTTTGTTTGACAAATCTAGATCATAAACATTATACTTCAAGTATTTTTTCACTTCAATCTATGTTTTATTGTTAAATATGACCATTTTTAATAAAAAAACAATAAAACGGCATATTTTGATTTTTTTCATTTTTTAAGGCTTCTAAATATATAAATTTTACAAAAATACAAAAATTATCATAAGGATGAATTTTTAGGAAATTTTATGCTCTACAAGAATCCGCTATAAAAAAAAATTTACAATTAACCATTCAAAAGTTATGACATTTTTAATGAAAAAAAATTTTTTTACGTGTTATTCAAATGGGAAACTTTGAATGTTCACCCACACCTTTTAAAATTGAGCTACAACTTCTGCCTTGCAGGGACATTTTTTTCTCGGTAAATAGATCCATTTTAACCCATAAATTCGATAGGTTAGTTTTTTTGGCTCACCCTAATATATATATATATATATATATATATATATATTATATGTATAGCAAATCCGCTATCAAAATAAATTATGCATAAAATTTTAATGAATATGAAATTCATCGACTGATCGGACGCGCCAAAGACGTTCGTATTAAAAGTGGGATATTGTCAAAAAATTTTTGACATATTGTAATGAGGTGGCTTGCCACTTATCACTTTTATTTGCGCCCGAGTAAATGTGTGCGAAGTGAGTGCGGAAAAGCGGTGGTCAACGTCGACAATCGACAGCAGAATTCATCACCGGCTAATAAATACCATCCGGAATGCAGCCGAAATAATATTCCTATTTACCGTAAAGTGGGGCAAAGGAATTTATAGACGATGGAAAGGGCGATTAAGGCTGAGAACGACGCTGCCGTAATTTGGTACTACACTTCCGACCGAAACGTGATAATGTAAGGATTGGCAACTTCCGACCGAAACGTGATAATGTAACGATTGTCAACTTCCGACCGAAACGTGACAATGTGAGGATGAAAGCGAGTTGTGTGTACTCGAGGGCGAGGACATGTTTGTTATTGAACCATGGTGCGGCAAGGTTTACACCGTCCGGAGATTGGAAGACAGACTAGAGTGATTAACCATGAGGGCATAAGAAGTCGCGAGGAATGCGGCGAGGTGTCAGGTAATCTGATGTTTGTTGATATCGACGCGATGAGTAAACGCCTAGAGACATGTAAGATAATACCATCGGATTCGCGCAACAGTATATTCACACGAGGTCGGAAAGTCAATGGATGTAATTATGTGTGTGAATGGACAATGTAAAGCACTACTTCCGACTTCACCGTGGAATCAGCACGTGTGTCAGGTGTGCGTTCCTGTGTGCCACGGCGAAGCCGCAACCGAAGGATGGAGTCGAGAGGAAAAGGGGAGGTCACCCGGAGAAGGAGTGATTGTAACATTTGCGAATGTTATGATCGGGCTGATTTGGCGAAGTAATGACCAAATAGCTAGTGGTAAATCGGCAGGGTGAATACCCTAACAGACTACTTCGGAGGTTCCAGCCAGCAGCAGAGCATACAACTATGTGCAGAGTCGGCCAGTCTAGTGTGTGTAGTGTGTGAGTATGGAACGTGTGGGTTATGTGAGTGAATGAGTGAATGAGAAGTATGTAACGGTATGAAGTAAAAATCGGGTCTTGTATACCCATCCAGTGAACGCCACGAGCAAGTAAAGTAGAGTCAAAGAGAGAAAATAGAAGAAAGAGAGTAAATTGAATAGAGTTAAATAGAGAGAATTTAGAGTCAGAAGAGTCAAGAGAAAATATTGTATTCAAAATATATTGGTTTGGCCCTTAGAAAAGGTCAAACCAATATCAACTTATTATAATCATTTTCATTTATATTATATTTAACATTTAAAATCATTTCGGTCAATTAATAAATATCAAGGTCATTTTTATATCAATTAAATTTGTAACGGCGCTAAATTTTGCCCTTCAAAATTTTAATCACCGCTATCGTTGTCCTTGGTTAGAAGGGATGCCACCCCGATCGCCTGAAAATGACTCAAAGGTTATCGGGGAAACCTTTTTAAACAAAAATGCAAAATAATATGTTTTCACCATAAATAATTTTAAATGAAATAATAACGACTTTTATTTAATCATTATATTAAAGAAACCGGATGAAAAAATAATAATAATGGAAAATATAATATAATGTCTCGAAAATTAATAATGTCTTTCATTTTCAACTTTTATCCAATAATCAAATAATCAAATGATATTTTATTCTTATAATTTTGGCTGTGACTATTGACGGGTCTACAGCAGTGCGACAATAATATTTCTATTCATAACAAATAGCTTTCTCACTCATCCATTTCACACAACATATTTATCACGCAATTTATCACACTATTCATTACTTATTATTATCGTTCTATTCATTCGAATATTCCAGTGTTAATTTGAGGGGACATTTTTTCCGGAGGGGTTTGTTTTCTTAACTAACACTTTCATACTTATCATATCGAATGAACAACTTTAATAATAATGAAACCGGACATTCACTCAATCCATACAGCGTACTTTTCTACACAATATTCAATAATTATTCACCCGACAATTATTTTTACGAACATTCTCTATCACATATTACCTCTTCACACGTTATCATTCTCCCGATAACTATTCTTCCGGACACTTATTTTACACCATCTTGATTCACACTTTTCTGGAATCTCGTGCACAGCAGCAGCTTCTTTCGTCTCCATTACTCGTTATTACGTCATGACTTTTCACTCGTCAATACGTCTCTTCTTGGGGAACCGGATAATCTCTCTTTTTCTGGGCTACCATGACCTGATGCTGTTGGACCCTCGCATGGTTGAGTAGCAGCAATGTGATCGATGATATGGAAGAAGCAGTCTCGCACACGTCGTATTCGCCCATAAAGGCATTGGACGCCGCCCGAAGGCGTGCTCTACGCCCCATTCACCACCGTCACTCCACCATCCGCCAAGCCAACATTAGCCTGGAAAAACCCCCTCACACGCTTCCAACGGGCCGCATACTAGCCGGATGTCCACGCTTTGTTTGTGAGGGTAGAGACGCTCCCTCTTCACCGAAGGGAGCCAGCAACTTAGCCATCAGTGGTTCGTTTAAAACAGTAGGAGTAGCCCTCCCACTGACGTTGCCCAACGGGGACCACGGGGAGGTGTGCTGTGACTAACGTCAATCTCATTTTTAATTTGCTGAAATTCAGCCCACATGCATGTGTACAGTGCGCCATCATACATATGAGCCTTCTGAAGATTGGTTAGTGACATGAAACATATACAATAATATATTCTTAAGTTTAATTCTGATTACTTATATCTAATTCTAATTACAAGCGCGGCTCCCACTTACTTCACTGCACCACACTCACGCTCGCACCATACTGTCTTTCACCCCCTCTTTCGCCCGGCCCTCCGACATAACCGGTACGTGGTCAAAAAGGGGGATCGCAGCACCAACCTATTCTATTCTTAATTTTACTTAATACTATCTACGGGTGGCGAACCTAGTCTCGGATTATTATCTTGTACCCATTCCCTCCCCCTTTTCCCTACCTACTTAAGTGGGACTCTATACAAAGTTGATTCTATCTTATATTTAATGCATTGATTCGCAATACCAGCCTTCCCAACCCACTCTCATGTGTTCTACTGCCACCATGAGCGTAGGCGTGGAAAACGGCTTGGTTCTCACTGCATTCACAGGTTTTCTTATTCTAGCTTATATTACGTCATCTATCCCTCATCGCGTATTGCTACCCACCTGTGCGTGTTCTCTTTGCCAGCGCACACGTGAAGCTGAGAGACTGATTGGTCTACTTAAATACTTCATATGTACTTCATTTACTTCATTTTCTTATTTAACTCATTCATACAATATCGCCTTATGTCTAACAATTTACTTATTTTATCTTATTTTATTTTATATCAACTTATTATAACTTATCATTAGCTATTCTTCCATTCATCTTACTCATTCTTATTACGCCATACCATTCATCACATACTTTTTTCCACTTTCATACTTTTCACTCCATACCATTCCATCATTCTTTCTTTCACTCTCATTCCACTCACCATTCAGTCATCTGGGAGGGATGCTGCCTGCTTGATCATCATGACACAATGGCAGAATCCCTCGAAGACCTCATACACGCTCTTTGAGCCGACCAGTGCCTGAGCAACTGTCGGCCATTCCCCCATGTCCCCTACCACACTCCGGAGCACCTCCCTTTGAGGCTCGAACTCCTTACATTCACACACAGCATGTCCCACACTATCTACTGCCCTATCCGCACACTGGCATTCCTCGCTTCTCCTCAGTGTGCGGGCTACTAAGTACTCATTAAACGCGCCATGCCCTGTCAACACCTGCGTAACCCAGTGATCTGGCCTAACCCATTTTGAAGCTAACCTATCTTTAACGCTCGGGAAGAATAACGCGGTTGTTCGGCCTCTCTCCGAGGACGACCACCGCTCCTGCCACAACTCTACCATCTCATCCGCTAATTTTGATCTACTATCCTCATCTTCTGGCCTAACCGTGACTCTACCAAACACAACACTATTTCCTTTCCTAAGGCTGTACCTAGTCCTTCTTTCCTCTAAAACTAAGTCGATAGGAGCCGCTGCTCCCACTACCTGGAGTCCCTGTGTTGGCGCCGTTCTGTAGGCGCCCGTAACTACTAACAAAGCTTCCCTCTGTGCAGAGTGAAGCGCAGTTATGTCTTTCTGCCGACATAAATCGCTCCACCCTGCTGCTGCATATGTGATCACTGGCAAGAATACACCTCTGTATATTGTTGCCAGTGCTCCATATCCTAATCCCCAAGTTGCCCTAGCGACTTTCTTCAACTTCGCAAAGAGGACGTGCACCTTTTTCCTACGATCCTGGATGTGGCTACTGACTCTAAGTTCCCTATCGATGTGGACACCCAAATATCTAACTGTCTCCTTGAATGCAATTGACTTGCCCCCTATTCTAATCACTGGAGGCCTATTCTTCAAGTTGGACTTTTTGTCCTGTCTACGCTGTCTATCCGGGCGAGCGCCCCCTCTCCTGCCAATGGGTGCTTTCCTATCCCAGTCGCACTTCAGGAAGATCGCTTCCGTCTTGCGATCTGAGAGTTGGAGTTTGGCCCCACGGCACCATTCCGTCACTAAATCTACGACCACTTGTCCCTTCATCTCGAGCGCTCGTCTTGAGTCACCCGAGATGACGACAATGAGGTCGTCCGCGTACGCGACTAACCTATCCCCGATCTCTGAGCTTAGTTTCCTAAGCAAACCATCGAATGCAAGATTCCAGAAGGTTGGCCCAAGGACAGACCCTTGTGGGCATCCCCTTGAGGCCTTCTTGGAAACCTTGCCCCACCCCCAACTCAATTCGACCAATCTATCCTTCAGGTAGCTCTTGGCTAACCTGAACAGGTTCCGCGGGCATGACCGCTCCGCAAGTTCCTGCAAAACCATAGGCCACCAGACATTGTCGAAGGCGCCAGCGATGTCGAAGAGGATTCCCACAGCGTACTTGTCGTCACAAGCAGCTACGATCCTCCTCATTTCGACGATCGCGTCCTCCGTCGACCTGCCTCTCCTGAATCCGAACTGACGATCCGACAAACTATTCTCCCCGACGAATTTTGCACTGAAACGTGCGTTCATCAACTTTTCTAACAGTTTCCCTATTACCGACAAAAGACAAATTGGACGATATGACTTCGGATCCTCTACATCCTTGTCATCGCCCTTCAGGAGCATTCTTATCGATCCCTCCTTCCAGGCTTTTGGAAAAACCCCTAAGCGAAGACACTCGTTAAAAAGATGGAGAATTTGTGCAGGAAGAAGTTTGCACACCCTTTTCAGAACTACTATTTCAACCAAATCTGACCCCGGCGCTTTGTTGTTTTTAAAAGTACTAACAGCTTTGAACAGCTCGACCAAAGTGAACGATTCTGCATCCTCTGTATCCGGATCTATACGACAGTTAACTCTAGTTTCTCGCTGCGCTGGAGTGTCGTCAGCGCAGTCGTCTACTACATGAGTGTCGAGCAGGCAGCTGGCGGTATCTCGCATATCGACCGTCGAAGTTCCGTCGCGCCGGAGGGTGCTCAGCACCCTTTCAACTCGGACTTTCTGTGCCTGGAGTTTATATACGGCACCGGAAGTTCAGTCGCTTGGGACTGAGTCACCCCTCAGCCATTCATCCCATCGGCGCGCACTATACCTTAGGATTGGGGGCGGTTATAGAGTCGCCATCCTCTTGGCCCGGGCGGTGAAGCCAAGACCCCCGTTCTCCCTGGCCGCAACGTTCCACACTGTGCTTTATGTGTGGTCTCTGAAGCGACCAGGGAGTTTACGGTGATTAAGGAATCGGCTAGCACTTGCCGATCCCAGCCCCTCTTTGAGGAGCGTATTCGAGCTGTGTGGGAGGAAAAAAGCTGAAACAAACAAAATGTGAATTAGTGACCTGAAACAGAAAAGATAGTAATTAGTTGGGAAGGATGGTCCCCCCCAGTCCCCACAGCAAGCTGCCGGGCCCGGGTCAGGGTTAGGAATGAGTGGAGTGAAGGAAGGAAAGAAGGGTAGGGCTCCGCCGAGGCATCCGCATCGTCCGATGTGGCCAAACTCGTCGCCGCATCGAGTCGCTCTATTGCTAGGCAACTCAGAGAGTTCTTCCCAGAGGCCTACGTGTGTAGATAATCATCCTCTGTTGGGAGTACTGTCTCATCTAAGGAAGGGCGGGAGTGTTGGCCAACTTTCGGGAGAGCCGATGTTCATCACGGCTGCCCTGTCCTCCTTGAGGTCGTTGGGATGGAGAGGAGGATGCTCGTGGCACTGAGGGACTTTCCCTCTCTCGCAGCCACCCCCTCGCACGCCCCAGTAGGGCTTCTCCTCCTGAGGCCTACACTTTCAGGTAGATAATCACCCCTTCTGTGGCCTGCATCGATGTGCAGATGATCAACCCACAGAAGGCCTACCGTGTAGATAATACACCCTCTCAGAGGCCCACTTACGTGGATATTCATCCCTCTGTGGAGGGAATTCACCCCCATGTGAGCGCGGAGAGGCACGACCGTTCTCGAGAGAATGGTAGCGCACACTCAGTGCGCTCGAGCCTCCTGGCATGCTTTTGGGCATGCTCGTTCAAGTGTGCATCTCTTGGCGGGCCTCCCAGGTTTCCCTGGTCGGCTCGGGCCCTTCCACCACGACAAGGTGTATGCACTTCGGAAGGGCGATCGATGATATGGGTTCGCCGCGTGATGATCCATAGGTACGTCTGCTGAAACACGCATTCAGCGTACGAAAAATCCGATTCTTCTCTTGGATTTTTTCGCCACCATCCTCATCACCACCCTTGCCTAACTCTCACCTCATTGCACGAGGTTCTCCCAACGTCCATCTTGGCTCTTTTTCACGCGCCTCGTGGTCACGGCGCCCGCCATAGCCGTCCTTCCACACCTCTTACTCACTCGCCTCGTGGTCAGTACCAGACTCTCCTTACAATTAATTATTCAATTGCACGTGTCTCGCTGCCTCGTGTTCGGCTGCACTCGTGCCTCCTCGTGCCTACTGCTCCCACCGCTCTCACTGCTCTCACTTACATTCACGCCGTACATACTACATTCACACTTATTCATATTCTTTTCGTGTGTGGCAGGCCGCCACATCACAAATTATACTGAGTCAAAACAAATAAACAAATATCATTTAAACGCATGCAATATTATTTTCAGAGCCTTGAGAATTTCCCCAGGATTCTTTTAGGTTAATGTAACTGGGGTGGCATCCCTTGTAAAAGAGTAAGTTGACGGTAACTCCGGAGTAAAGAGTGAAATATCCGGACTCTAACCTTTTCGAGGAAAGGCGGCCGTCACAATATATAACTATTGATTGATTACAATAGGTGATGTTGAGGTCTCTTCGAAGTGGCAATCAATGACACCTATCATTGATGTGTATTCTGTGATAAATATAGATAATACAATTACACAGTAAGTGTATATATAAATAATATAATATAATATATAATGTATAACAAATATGTAATACATAATATATATAAATAATATTATATAATATATAATGTATAACAAATATGTAATATATAATATGATATATAACATATAATATATAATATATAATACATATATAATACATAGTAAGTCCATATATAACATATAATATATAATATATAATACATATATAATACATAGTAAGTCCATATATAATATATAATATATAATACATAGTAAGTCTATATATGTTTATGTATAATCTTATATTGTGTACTTGGCAAACAAATGACTGATATCAAATCTTTTTGTAAAGTAATTTTTTCAAAGTAACTTTTTCAGATGAACTTTCTGCAAAGTAATTGTTTGAAAGTAATTTTTTGAAAGAACTTTTTTCAGATTTGTGACGACCTAGGTCGCACACGAACAGTAAAATCCCCATGGCTAGTTGGTGCCCGTGAAATAATGCACGGGTGCCGACAACGCTACTGGGGAACACTTTATTCCATTTATTTTTATTTAATATTTATTGAGGAAAAAAAAAAAATATATAATAATATACGAGCTGGGATCGAATCCGCGCCCGTAGAAATCCGAACGACCGTCCGACCGAGTGGGGGAACTAGAGAGTCCCACCACCACACCAGTACCGAGAATCTCCCATTGCACGCCGCAAGGCAGTGGGAGATTCGCAGACCGTTTTTGCGCAACGAACACCGCGGATTGGGAGAGGCCCTCCGCGGCTACATAAGCCACCGCACGAGCTCACAGTCTACAGTCTACGTCGAGCGCTCAGTACGAGCAACACCAGTCCAGTGACCAGTCTCCAGTGACCAGTATCCAGTATCCAGAAGGAATCAACGTGGGAAAATAGTTCTTCTATGAGCTCCATCGCCGATTCATCCAATAGTTCTTTTCAGAACTCTAAAACCAATAGCTCTTTTGAGAGCTGAATTTCATCGCTTACGCCGAATAGCTCTTCTCAGAGCTCAAAACCAACAGTTCTTTTAAGAACTATAGTTTCATCAATTTCATCGTGAGGACGCCGTATTCTCACGTTATCCCGTACCTTCCCGTGTCCGCCACGTGTTCGCTGACCGCAGTAGACGGCAGCACGTGTACCTTGTGATGTGGTGGCTTTCCACTCATCACATATTTATTTATAAGGATACGTCGCGCTGTGGAGAGTGAAATAAACCATTAATAATTAATAATAAACAATTAGAATAGATAATTAATGATAAATAATGTACGAATGTATGAATGCATTGAGTGAATGAGAAACAGTACCAACCATCATCAGTGACGAATATCAGGATAATTGGCGAGACATTTAGCCAAATGATCCAACATCCAATCACATGAATAAGCAAGTCCGGATAAATCACCATTGAATAAATGAATTGACTCATTTATATTGCAATAATGAACAACAATTGTTCACAACACCAAATGTTATGAATCACCAACATAACCATACTTTTGTATGTCAACAAATATGCTATTCAGTCGATAAATGGGTCGATAAAGTACTCAAATAAACATTGGTGTGAGCTGTACAAGAGAGATGGCGGCTCAATATTGAGACAAAAATGAAGCCGCCATCATGGAAAATCCGGCGCCAAAGTCAAATCACCAATTAATCGACCAATGAAAAAATCAGCATTTGAAATATAGCCAATCAATTAATTACGCAATACTATGGTAATTAATTTGACTAATGTAATATTAATTGAGCAACGTGGTCATGGTTGAACGAGGGAGACGACGGAAGCGGCGATTGATGATTACTTCCACGGAGGACCTCGTGTGTGCAGGTTGTGAGAGCATTGAGTGTGTGAGAATAAAGATTATTATTAGTTCGGAAAAGTATTTGTAACGCGTGAATAATTGCGTGCATTTTAGCGTGAGTGATATTCACCTGATATTGTGGGTGATTCAGTTGTAAAGAGACGAGTACGGAATAATTGTCGTGAGTAATTTTGCTATTAAACGGCTTAGTACGTGATCAATCGATCGTTCGCATTGATTGACACGTGGTGGGCCGCCATTCTCATTAGTATATATTATCGAGCCACAGCGCGACGCGATATTGGTAGATTATAAGTAAGAAATATTAAAATATCATCATTCTGTAAATCCGGTTAGTTTTAAGTAATGAGTGATAAAAATTATCATATCGTTGATTGAGAGATATTGTCGTATCGTCGTAGACCCGTCATTACCGCGACCTAAATTTAATTATTGTTAGAACGTTTTCTTATTATTTGCCATTGAAGGCGTTTTCTTTTCACTTTATTACATTTTTGATTATACAATAAAATACATAATCGCTTGTTATTCATATTAAACACGTGAGTCGGTTCATTAAGTATTATTAGATTCCCCCGAAATCTTAGACCATTGCAGGTCATCGGGGTGGCATCCCTTTTTTGGAGGACAACACCAACAACGAAATAAGGTAATTTCTGAGTGCGCCCCTGTTTTTGACGAGTCGGCAGGGCGCATCTCACAACCTATACGACTCTGACAGCTGGCACTAAGCTGAGGAATCGTTCCTGCTTCCTACCGAGATACCTTTCGCTCGCAGTAGGCGAAGGTATCCTTCCGTCCTTATCCAGGGTGCCGACAGCTGGCCCTAAGCTGAAGCACTTTTGCCCGTCCTAGTATTCCTGCCCGTGGCACCGACAGCTGGCTCTAAGCTGAGGTGTCCTTGATCTCTCTCCCGCGAACCGTATCGTCGAAGCATTGTACGCATATCGGGACACTAAAGCATTATTGTACTAGTTTTAAGAGGCATTTCGTGTCAAAGAACCAGCTACGAATCGAGAAAACATTGTACGACGAAGAAACAACGTAATAATTGTACGGCACGGGATTGCAATTTTGTGTAAGAGCATAAATAAAAGTATTCTGCCCAAAATATACTGGTAGAATTCGAAACGAATCCAGTAAATTTATTAACGTTTCTTTCACCCTCACCCAGTCACGAACCTTGGAATTCGGCTGAGTCTAACGGCATTATCACCGAGGGTATCTGTCAGCCGACAGTCAGACGGAAGAACGTTACAAATTTTGGCGCCCAAACAGGGACTTGAATACGTTAAACACGTCAGAAAGGCGTAATACGACAAGAAGTCAAAGAATCGACAAAATGTCTGACGGCGAAGACGAAATAACCAGGCGTAGCTACGTATGGAGGCTTACGCGAGCCGAAATAGAAGCCGAAATGGATCGCCACAATATCATGTACGATCCAAAAGCAACCGTACAAGACCTGAAGAGAATATTATCACGATACCTGAAACGAATACAATCGGAAAGCCTGAATCCAGCCTCAGCTAATACGACGCTTAGACGAGTAGAAGTCGAGATACATCACAGTACGGCTAATGTAGACGACATACGGTCACTAGCGCCATCACGACCTGCGACACCGCCACCACCTAACGCAAACGAGGTATTACTACAGTCAGTCCGTAACGAATTATTAAAATTTCGTGAGCAAATATTCGACGATATCCAGGCACAAATAGCCCGTCCAGAAACACCGAAACGTAAACCAGTACCGTCACCAACAACGCGAGAACTACTGCAAACACGTCATCATCAAAACAGATTAGATGATGACTTGTTTGTGACAAGCCAGGTACAAAGATGGGACGCAACATTCGATGGAGAGAAGAACGTACTCACTTTTCTCGAGCGAATAGACGAGATGAGGATGAGTGTTCACCTCACAGACAGGCAACTCCTCGAATGTATCCCCATCGTATTAAAGGGCAAAGCACTGCAGTGGTATCGTAATAACCGCAGTAATTGGCTACGTTGGTCAGACTTTACCAGCGATTTACGAGATTTCTTCCTTCCAGGTGACATTGACTTGCAACTGGAAGAGGAAATCAAAAACCGAACACAAGGCGCGAAAGAAAGCGCAAAAGATTTTATAATCGCATTACAAACCCTGATGAGACGGTTAGGAACAATGTCTGAGCGTAGACAAGTGGATCGTATCCATTTGAACTTACGACCAGAATACCAACACTACATCCGAAGACACGAAGTCGACTCGATAAACGATATCATCCGACTCGCTGACGATTACGAACGGCTTCTCGTCAAAGAAAAATCATTTAAAGCACCACCAGCGGCTAGTCAATCTCTCATGCCGGAGACAGCTTACAATAAGCCAGCAAAAGCTAATCCAAACAGCACTGACAGTCAACTTCACGCCATTAATACGCCGTATCAGCGTGGGGAATGCTGTTGGCGTTGCGGACAACGCGGACACCGTCGTCCAGACTGTAAGAACGCCGCTAAATTGTTCTGCAGCTGGTGCGGGAAAAAAGATGTCTTTTCAAAAGACTGTCCGTGCATCAAACCGGCTAACGCTTTCCAACCGCGTACTCAACCGATAGAATCAACAACAAACCCACCCAACACCTCATGGGTAAACGCTCCGGCATTTGAACCACAACCGGGTCCGTCACGACAGAACTTAAATCCAGTAAAGGATACCGAAACCAGAGATACCCGACCATTCGTTATCACGCAACTCGGAACAAAGATATATAAAGGTCTCAGCGACTCCGGCGCCATGAGCTCGTTTTTAAATCACGAGTCAATAAAAGAGATCAACGACCAACATTTAGGGACCGTAACCGCTTCTGCGTTAAAAGTAGCCGTAGCCGACGGCAGAAATGCACGAATATCCGGGAAAGTAACCTGCCCAGTAATCGTGGAAGGAAAACGCTATGTCCTAACATTCCACATTATTCCGAACCTCAATACACCGGTTCTATTCGGCATCGACGCCTTAAAGAAAATGAAGTGCAAACTAGACTTCGGGCGAATGATCAGCTACATCAACACGTTACCCGAGGAAGACGAAATGAACGAAGATGAGGCCAAATTGATCATCCAAGAAGAGATGGCTAAATTCGACACCATTACCGGACCGACTACTGCAACCGAGCACGTAATTCGCGTGAAACCACAGCAAGCACCAATCAAGTTTCGTTATTTACCAAGAAACCCAGCTATGCAAAAGATCATAGACGATAAAGTAACGAAAATGTTAGAACAGAACGTAATCGAAGAGTCATCCAGTCCGTGGAGCTCCCCGGTGGTAATTGTCAAAAAGAAGAACAACAAGTACAGGTTCTGTATCGATTTCCGTAAAATAAATGACGTAACGGAAAAAGATGCGTACCCACTACCACAGATAAACGCCACTTTAGACAAGCTGCGTAACGCTAAATACATAACAACGCTTGATTTAAAAGATGGCTACTGGCAAATACCACTGAGCGAAGAAAGTAAACCAGTCACAGCGTTCACAGTTCCGGGAAGGGGGCTGTACCAGTTTAAAGTATTATTGTTCGGATTGCATTCGGCTCCAGCCACATTCCAGCGTTTAGTTGAACGTATCATCGGGGCAGATTTAGAACCCAAAGTATTCGTGTACTTAGACGATATAGTAATACTCGGTAGTACGTTAGAAGAACACGTTAGTACGATCAAAGAAGTTTTTAAACGGTTACGTGAGGCAAATTTACGTATTAATCCCGAGAAATGCCAAGTACTCAGAAATGAAATCAAATACCTAGGGCACGTAATTGACAACCACGGGATACATACCGTTCCAGAAAAAGTGAAAGCGATCGCTGAGATAAAGACGCCTCAAAACATCAAGGACGTGAGGTGATTTATCGGAACGGTTTCATGGTATCGTGGTTTTATCCCCGACTGCGCGGGTACCACGAAATCATTAACACAATTACTCAAAAAGAAACACGCCTGGTATTGGGGAAATGAACAAGAAACAGCATTCAACACCCTAAAAAACCAATTAATGTTCGCCCCAATATTGAGTTCACCAGACTTCACGAAACCATTCGTTCTGCAGACGGACGCCAGTAATGACGGTTTAGGCGCCGTGTTAACGAAAAATACTGAGCAGGGCGAAAGTGTAATTGCGTACGCGAGTCGAACACTAAATGATGCGGGAAAAAATTACCCAACCACCGAAAAGGAGTGCCTTGCTGTTGTGTGGGGGATACAAAAGATGCGTATGTATCTAGAAGAATACGCGTTTACAGTAATAACCGACCATCAATCATTAAAATGGTTAAGAAATTTACAAAGCCCCGCCGGTCGCATCGCACGTTGGAGCATCTATTTACAGCAGTTCGATTTCGACATAAAATATCGTAAAGGTAGTCAGAACGTCCTAGCCGACGCTTTATCGCGTAGTCCAGACGAAACTCAACCGAATCACAACGACCAGGATGAAATTTTATGTACGCTAGACTCGACCGATAATTGGTACAACGATACGCTCACGCTAGTAAAAGAACGCCCGGAAGAATATGCAGATTATCAGATTAAAGAGGGACGATTGTATCGGCATCTTTATCATCGTCTAGATTTCGCGCATCAAGAACCGCGATGGAAATTGTGCGTGCCAAAAGAACATCGTGCTAAAATTCTTAGAGAAAACTACGATAACTCAACAGCCGGACATATGGGCATCGCAAAAACCATCGCGCGTGTCTCGGCAAATTATTTCTGGCCAAGTATGAATCAAGAGATAGCCCGATACGTTCGAACATGCGAGACGTGCCAGCGTTTCAAACCGCAACAAATAAAAACCGCGGGTCAAATGCGTACCACACAAGTCAACGAACCATGGGAGTGTGTAGCCATCGATCTAGTCGGTCCTTTGCCACGATCCAGCCAAGGTCATACCTATCTATGCGTTATGCAAGATAAGTTCACCAAATGGGTGGAGATACAACCGTTACGACAACCAAAAGCGAACAATATCGTGAAAGCATTGAAAGATCGTGTGATATATCGTTTTGGCTGTCCACAAATAGTGATAAGCGACAACGGAAGCCAGTTTGTGGGCAAGGAATTTACAGCACTGTTAAGCGAGTTGGGAATAAAACATCAGCGAACCCCACTTTACTCTCCGCAATGTAATCCAGTGGAACGTACAAACCGAACCATTAGAACAATGATTGCCCAGTACGTACAGACCAGCCAAAAGTCATGGGATAAAAGTCTGACCGAGTTAAACTTCGCAATAAACACCGCGTATCATGAGTCAACCAAATTCACGCCAGCTTATCTGAATTTTGGCAGAGAAATATCTGCACCGCATACGACCTACATTGCTAGAACGGATCAAACACGTAAAACACAAATTGACCGACTAAAAGAATGTATGGATTTGGTAAAGGTCAATCTCGCCAAAGCATTTAGCCCGCAAAAACAATATTACGACCAGAATCGTCGTGATTGGCTACCCCAAGTGGGAGATCAGATCATAAAAAGGGAACACACACTGTCATCAGCAATTGACAACATTAATGCGAAGTTAACCCCGAAATATTCCAGTCCATTGACCGTAACAAAACAAATAAGCAAGGTCATCATAGAGGCGAGAAATCAGTATGGCAAGCATTTTCGCCTACATGTCAAAGATGTGCGACCATACTACCCGTCCAGCAGCGAAAATCCGACTGAAGAGAACTCCGATAGCGCCAAGAAGTCCCGTATCGAGTTAGAGGGACCCGCGATCCAATCCGGTGCGAGTAGGTACCCGCGCGCCAATTACAGCGCATCAGGGCCTCAAGCCGAGGACCGCCCCCTCCACTCGCCAATGAACCAATAGAAACCGACGCATAATATACCCCTACCGCTCTGGTAACAACCAATTAGAGGGCCAGGGTGAGTACATTTAAGCAGCTTACCAGGCTCGGACGGTCAGTAAGCAAGCGGCCATCATGGAAGCAACAACGACAAGGACATCGACGAGAGTCATAAAGAAGCCGACAAACTGATAGCTTCAGGATTGTCATTTTTAGAGGAACGGGGAAATATCTCCAAATATACGATCCCTCGTTTAAATCCGCGCTATGGACACAAGAGAGGGGATTGGATGATGGAGAGTCAATCATCCACACCACCCCCGATCCGGCGTGCGAAGCAGCCAGCGCCGAAACCAACAGTGATATCGGCACAGCCAGTACCGAAACCCGTTCATGTACGAGTCCGGTCCACGACCAAGCCAGAGAGTACGCCGGAGGCAAAAGCGATTGCCATGCCTGTCCGACGATCGGGACCTACGCCAAAGGGAAGGATAAGAGCGTGCCAACAGCCACTACCGGCCAAAGAGCGTGCCCAAGTCACGCCAGTAAAAAACACAGCAGCGTCATCAACATCAACACCGACATCGGCACCGACATCAACATCAACACCGTCGACACCACTACCACATGTAGCCACCGTCGCGTCAGTAGCTCCGCAAGGGGCTATGAAGAGGATTGCGGCCGTAGAGGCCGAGCGTACGGCAGCCAAATCTACGGAACCAACCGCCATCCGTAAGCCTATCCAGGTTAAAGTTGTTACACCACGACCACCAGTCCCCAGGCCGGACCCAGCGACAAATGAGTCCGCCAGAAAAGGGAAACGGAAATCCGGGAAGCACCGACGGGACAGCTTTTATCACAAGGAAGGCGACACGATGTGGAAAGTAACGAGACGACCAGATGGCTACGAGTGCCGGGAGATTTTGGGTCCGCCCAAGCGATCCGATCCCTGAAAAAAAAAAAAAAAAAAAAAAAAAAACTAGTCTTTATAAGCCTTCAGCTAGTCGAAAAAAAAACATTAAAAAAAAAAAAAAAAAAAAACAAAAAAAAATCATTTAAAAAAAAAAAACTAGTCTCTATAAGCCTTCAGCTAGTCGGAAAAACAAAAAAAAACTAGTCCGTTATTTTATCATTTTATTATCTGGGTTACTATTTTTATTTTTTTTTTTTTTTTGTCAGAAAGAGGGGGGTGTGACGACCTAGGTCGCACACGAACAGTAAAATCCCCATGGCTAGTTGGTGCCCGTGAAATAATGCACGGGTGCCGACAACGCTACTGAGGAACACTTTATTCCATTTATTTTTATTTAATATATATTAAGGAAAAAAAAAAAAAAATATATAATAATATACGAGCCGGGATCGAACCCGCGCCCGTAGAAATCCGAACGACCGTCCGACCGAGTGGGGGAACCAGAGAGTCCCACCACCACACCAGTACCGAGAATCTCCCATTGCACGCCGCAAGGCAGTGGGAGATGCGCAGACCGTTTTTGCGCAACGAACACCGCGGAGTGGGAGAGGCCCTCCGCGGCTACATAAGCCACCGCACGAGCTCACAGTCTACAGTCTACGTCGAGCGCTCAGTACGAGCAACACCAGTCCAGTGACCAGTCTCCAGTATCCAGAAGGAATCAACGTGGGAAAATAGTTCTTCTAAGAGCTCCATCGCCGATTCATCCAATAGTTCGTTTCAGAACTCTAAAACCAATAGCTCTTTTGAGAGCTGAATTTCATCGCTTACGCCGAATAGCTCTTCTCAGAGCTCGAAACCAACAGTTCTTTTAAGAACTATAGTTTCATCAATTTCATCGTGAGGACGCCGTATTCTCACGTTATTCCGTACCTTCCCGTGTCCGCCACGTGTTCGCTGACCGCAGTAGACGGTAGCACGTGTACCTATACGACTCTGACAGCTGGCACTAAGCTGAGGAATCGTTCCTGCTTCCTACCGAGATACCTTTCGCTCGCAGTAGGCGAAGGTATCCTTCCGTCCTTATCCAGGGTGCCGACAGCTGGCCCTAAGCTGAAGCACTTTTGCCCGTCCTAGTATTTCTGCCCGTGGCACCGACAGCTGGCTCTAAGCTGAGGTGTCCTTGATCTCTCTCCCGCGAACCGTATCGTCGAAGCATTGTACGCGTATCGGGATACTAAAGCATTATTGTACTAGTTTTAAGAGGCATTTCGTGTCAAAGAACCAGCTACGAATCGAGAAAACATTGTAGGACGAAGAAACAACGTAATAATTGTACGGTACGGGATTGCAATTTTGTGTAAGAGCATAAATAAAAGTGTTCTGCCCAAAATATACTGGTAGAATTCGAAACGAATCCAGTAAATTTGTCAACGTTTCTTTCACCCTCACCCAGTCACGAACCTTGGAATTCGGCTGAGTCTAACGGCATTATCACCGAGGGTATCTGTCAGCCGACAGTCAGACGGAAGAACGTTACAGATTAACTTCTTGCAAAATAATTTTCTCAAAGTAACTTTTTCAAATTAACTTTTTGCAAAGTAATTTTTTCAAAGTAACATTTTGTAAAGTAATTTTTTCAAAGTAACTTTTTCAGATAAACTTTTTGCAAAGTTATTTTTTGAAAGTACCTTTTTCAGATAAACTTTTTGCAAAGTAATTTTTTCAAAATAAATTTTCCAAAGTAATTTTTGCAATTCAATTTTTTTGCCACACATGAACTTGGCGCCTTTTTTTTTTTTTTTTTCAAATTATATTTACTTTAAACCTCATTATAATTATCTTAAGGGGGTATTCTGGTCTAGAAGCCTAAATTTTAAGCATTTTTCAAACCAGGATAAAAAAAAATGTACAAAATTTAGAACATCCATTTTTTTATATGATATTTATTAACATTTTAAGAATATAAGAAAAAAATGTAGAAAAAAAAAATCAAAAATTCGTCGAATTAAAGGCCGGTGAAGTGGGGGCTACAAGAAAAACGGTGCAGCCTGGTTGACATGATTCCAACCCCTGTAGTGATCTGAAACAGAAAAATTTGAGAAATTCTCAATCAGTAAAGATGTCGCTATCGTGTGGACTTCAGCCAAAAAAAAAAAATAATAATTCACAAAATGGCGTCGACATGAAAAAAAAAATTTTTTTTACCCCCTTTTTTTGAATTTTTCGAATTTTTTCATGTCGACGCCATTTTGTGAAATATTATTTTTTTTTTTAACTGAGGTCCAAACGATAGCGACATCTTTACTGATTGAGAATTTTTCAAATTTTACTGTTTCAGATCACTACAGGGGTTGGAATCATGTCAACCAGGCTGCACCGTTTTTCTTGTAGCCCCCACTTCACCGGCCTTTAATTCGACGAATTTTTAATTTTTTTTTCTACATTTTTTTTTTTATATTCTTAAAATGTTAATAAATATCATATAAAAAAATGGATGTTCCAAATTTTGTCCATTTTTTTTTATCCTAGTTTGAAAAATGCTTAAAATTTAGGCTTCTAGACCAGAATACCCCCTTTAATAACCTCATATTATCCCTTAAATTGCTATTTACATTATTCGCTAACGGGTGTGAAAAAAGGTTAACAGGTAGCATTGTTATAGCACGCGCCACTTCATTCAAGTATAGATAACAAAGGAATCAGTAGCACCACCCATGAAATATACCTATATATTAAAGACGGTACAGGGAAAACGTTGCGTGCGCATCATCCCTTATAATGCCCAATTCTTATTGGATATGGGTCCTTTGACGACCTCCCCACCGATGACGTCAATCATTTTCTTCAAGACAAAGCATGAGGCTTTTTCATATTATTTAAAATAAAGTAACGCGTAGTACGAAAAAGTCACATAACCGAATTAAAAACATATTTTAATAAGCAAAAGTTTTCGAAAAAGTGATAAAAACCATAGAATTTCATCAATAACAACTAAAAAAAAATGTAAGTATCATTTAACTTTTTTTCAAATATTATAAATATTCCAAAAAACTTTTCTCTGATCTATTACTTTTTTTGAAGTCTTACAAAAATGAATGTATTAAAGATAATAAAATAGTATATATGAAGAAATCATTCATGAAGAGATATCATTTTTATTATTTTTAATTCATAAGAAAAAAATTATAATTCAATTAATTTGAAACATAATATTTTATATGAAATTCATATTTTTAACCTAATGTATGCATATATATAAAACGATACATATATATAAAAATTCTAATCTAATATATGAAAAAAACGATAATTTTTTTGTTTTACTAATAATACTATATAAATTTTATTACAGAATAATAGAATCATTACCGTGTATAATCTTCACCATTCATGTTCCAATGGAATGGTTAACAGTTGATGGAACATATGAAGAATTGCTAAATTATTTAATGAATGCTATTGATGAATATCATAATGTTCATGGAATATACAATGGATTAGTGATTAATGTCCTTGGAATCGAAGCAGCTTTATTTTTCGATGTGCTCGCTAGGACTATTTGGTTTAGGAGAATCCGGATCGAGGATGATCCGCGTCCATCAAATATTCATTATTACCCCCCATTAGCACCACCAGCAATAGAGGAAGAATGGCATTATGGTGCTAATAATAGTAATAATAATGACGATGATAATGAAAATAAGGAAAAATAATGATAATGAAAATAATGAAATTTTTTCTATAAAAACAACAATAATGAGTATTAATAATGAATGAATGTTTATTGTAATAATGTTATATAATGAATAGATGTTTATTGTAATAATGTTATATAATAAATAAATGTTTATTGTAATAATGTTATATAATGAATTATGAAAAGTTGAAATTTCATTTTTTATGCTTTTCCAAAAAAAAAATGTATTTAATTTTTTTAATGATTCCCAATTGTTAGAGATTGCACGAATTGATTTTCAGAAAAATAGTGGACAGGCTGGTTTACAAAAGAATAAATATTTGTTTAATAATAAATCAAGGTAATATTAAATAAGATGTTGCACAAATAATATAAACAGTAATGAATATTTGGTGAGCGCGATTATTGCAGTTGGCGGAATGCAATGCACGTGTCGCACACGCGGTATACGCAGTTCACAATAATGTGGGTCGTAAATCCACAATTATTATTTACGATTTTTAACAGTAATTTTTACTCAACGATTAAAGCAGATCGATATTAATTATGATGTGATTAATAATGATAAAGTCAGTCTTACAAGTTCACACACACACAATTATTCAACGCACTTGCCACGTGGGTTGTAAAGTCACGAGGTTCACAACGATTATATCAGTCTAAATTGCGGTTTTTTACACACAAAATGTTCACGATTATCACACTAAGAGATTAACAATTGTTCTGATAGGTTCAAGTAATACAAAAGACATCGATTTTAATGCACGATGAAATACAAACGATTAATACAGAAAATGAATTTGCGCAGTTAGAGGCGTCCAAAAAATGTCGCAACAAGTGTACGGTCAGTTGAACAGTGGTAGCGGTAGACGAATTAGGCATAGGCAAAAATGGCCAAAAATGCCTAGTAATGTTAATTGACCAATGCACGCGATGCATTTTGTCAAGCTGCGCCATCATGGTCAAAAATAGTGACCAAAATCAATGGCGTCAATTTGAATCGATTCATGTCATAGATCTTTCTCGAACACCAATCCTTTATTATACAGTTAGATATATTCCTATATTTTCAGTTAGATATATTAAAAAGAATAAAGATACTTGATAAATAAGTGATAACTTTCTTATTTTTATTACACATACAAAATACTTTATGAATATGATTTAATTATTGTATCATCAACTTAATTATTCATAACATACATATATATAACTAATTTTCTTACAACACCACTGATAGGTTTATATTTAACAATACGATCATGCAACATCAAACAATAAGCTGTGGTTTGAGCTGGGAAGTCATCAGCAGATTCAATTTCAATTCGTACATCTACTGGTCCTGATTTTAAATTTTCATTCTGTTTGGAACAATCAATCACTACAAGTGGTGCATGTGTTACAAATTTAGCTTTTGTTAACATAGGATTTGATTCTTTACCATAATATGATGATTGAAAATGTGTATACATTTCATATAATATTGCATATTGATTTTTGTCAAAGTCTAAATTTAAATTTCCGTAAGGATAAGATTGTGAATTAAGAAATACTTCTACATCTCTCAATTTGAAATGATCAAAATGACTGACATTTTTCCTTACATTATTTTTTCTAGCAGTTTGAAATCCTAGTATAATATAGCGTGCTTTTTCCAATTGTGTTGTAGTTTTGACAACCCAAACTTTCTTTGTAGATGTTGGAATCAACGGATATTCATACAATTCCCATGCACGAAAACTCATTGAAATAGATGGATCTTTAGCTATATAATTAAGCAATTGAATTTTTTGTGTGTCTGAGACTTTCACGTATGGTATCATCCATTCAATTTTCTGGAGGGAGAGCTTAACATTTTCAGCTACGGTTTGAACAATAGCATTTGAATCAGTATTCGCTCTCGTGAGAATTAATACATGTTTAGCATTCACAATACCTTTCTGATAATCTTCAGCGAATCCCAATAATAAATTTAACGGAATAGATATATCAAAATATCCATTGACATCAATTGTTTTATCATTATCTTGAGTTAACCATCCTGCATTCTCTAATAGATAATTCTGTCCTGAGCATAAGGAAACATATCCTTTCATAAGAGATGTTATTTCAACATTTTTATTTCGATCAATTTCAACAGCATTCAATTCATAACGTATTTCCTCGAAAAGATGACATATAGCAAAGTTTACTAGTGATGTAGTTGCAACTGCAGCATTATCATTCTTAGTCAATCGTCCACAAATATGTAATGAGCTTTTACTTGGTAATAAACATAAGTCTTGATGTTGCACAGCAATACGAATTTCATCGACATTGTTGAATGTCGATGATGCATATGGTTGGTGTGCATGAATTTCATAATGTGAAATAGATTCATCGAATACAATTGCTTTTTGAATATTTAAGATTTGCGCCATGGTATTAGACATACAAAGCAAAAACAACACACTTTTATTGTTTCCCACGTAGTTTCAATCCCAGATTTTTCAGCAGTTGAATATTCTGAGGTGTTAGCTGTTTGTGTGGTTCGTGATGACTGATTCTTTTTCGACATGTTGACTTGCTTTTATAACTCCCACCACTATGAACTATTGATGGTTGAATGACTGTATCATATACAATACCCATCACTTTATTGACTTTATGTGTAATCTAATAGTTATGATTTCACCACGAAAGTTTACAAGTTCACCGTCTTGATCAACTATTCTTAGTTATGAATGTTGTATTGACTGAACAGTGATTGGCATGTAAATGACATGTAATGGTACTTCAACGTTCTTATATCTTGGTGGGACAGTTGGAAAAAATTCATGTATTTTATGTACTCGATGACCATTAATATAAGCTCCAGTGGTGATATTACATTCAACACGAAGTGCATTAACTTTAAGTATTGTCACTGGTAAGGCAGACTTATGGATACCGCCTGATTCAAGTATACGTGGCCAAAATCGCAACAATCGTCCAATAGAATCCTCGGGAATGAAATTTATAGAAACATTACTTTGAATCTCACAACACAATTCATTATTATTCGGTTTAAGTGAAAGTGATATGTTTGGTAGTGCTTTCTGTAAATAACTCTCAATATCTTCGATTTCATAGCTACCAGTTGGAATGATTGTTGGATTTTCATCTCCAATTATATCAAATTTGTTGTTAGTCTCATCAAAATTAGGGATCGCATTAAAAGTTAACAGTTCAACGAGCCCCAATACATATGTTTTATTTGGTGAGAGTTCGATTGATGGAAAATATTGAGCCTCCAGTATCGAGGATCTCCCGTTAAAGTTAATGTCAACGAATCGTCCATGACTGATATTGATTCATTACAACACAATGTTTTTATAGTTGTTGAGTTAAAAATTTTAAACAGAGATGACCACATATTACAGTATTATAGTCTTGATATCTGTTATGATTATATTTCACCCTACCAACATCGAGATAATCCATTAATTCTTTAGGAGGTTGCAAATCACCGAAACTATCAAAGTATGTAACATCTTTATTCTTTTTCATATATGCTACCCAGTAAGTTCCAGGTCCATTTTTATCATCAAGATTGATAATAGCTGATTCATTTTTCCATGGACCTGATTCTGGTAAATTATTTCTCATGAATATTCCACGAAAATGTGGAATTTTCATAATTTTAGCATACTTCATGAGATCAGCATCGGTTAATGCTCGATGTGGTAGGTCTATAAGTTTTTTGCAGGATTCAAGTAAAGACCTAAACCTTTTTTATATGGTTTCAAATACATTCCTTTACCTAAAGCAATAGATTCCATCGTTTCATTGTGACGTTTTCTCTGAGTCAATTCACGTTTTGCTGCACTCGCATCATTCACAGCTTTAGCTATACCAGCACCACCACCAGCTAGAGCACCAGCAGCACTCAAACCAGCAAAAATTGGTAGGAGAAATGGTAAAATACCTCCTGTTTTCATTGGTACTGGTAATATGCGTGGTGGCGCACCCACATTACTTTTACCACCAGCTTTTTTCACAGCAGCTCGTGCACCATTCAATGCTGACTTGAAAATATCTGCATCTGAATGCATTGAATTTTTCGCTTCTTTCATAATTTCCTGGAAAGATATTACAGGTTTTTTCATCTGCTTTTTCTTTTTACGTGCAGGAGTAACTTTCCTCCTCTTCATACCAGCACCGAGTTTAGATATTATATTCATTATGTTTGTCACACCCCAAGCTACAGCCTTTTCACCAATATTTGCGTCTTTAGCAAGAATACGTGCTGATGCTTTTTCAGCTAATATTCTATCAGCTTTATTTGTTTCAATAATATTATCAGGATTTTGAGAGTATGCAATATCGTGATCTTTGCATGCAGCATCAAGGGGATTGATCCCTGAATCACCACGTGCTAGCCTCTTGGATAACTTGGTGCCGGGACCACAATATTGATAGCCTGGGATATGTGCTTCGAAAGGTAGCTTGTTGATAATATTGTTCATGAAACCTTCACCGTGAATGGAACGTGGTGCCATGTGAATACAATGGTAGTCTTTAGGTAACTAACTAAATTACTCCATCATCTCAGATATATAAGCAATTAACCATATAGTTTAACGTTTAGTTATAATCATCATGGCGTGTGAGGAACAGTTATCCACAGTGAAGTTTAAGAAGCAGATAATAACATTACCTATTATGAAAGTAGTAATATAGGTTGTCTTCTGAGTATAAATTCAAATTTCGTACTATAGCGCGCCATATTTCACAGCTGTCGGTAAGTTAGAGTTCTATATGTCCCACAGTAGGTTTTATGTTACCGATCGGAAATAATATGTTATACTATAGTACTACGTATTATCGATGGAATGATCGATTTTTATATGGGAAAAAATATGACTGATTCTCATGTACTACGTATTATCGATTTTTATATAGGAAAGAATATGAATGATTCTCACGTACTGCATATAAATATTTTTATATGGGAAAGAATATGACTGATTCTCATGTACTGCATATAAATATTTTTATATGGGAAAGAATATGGCTGATTCTCATGTACTACAAATAAATATTTATTATCATGTACTTTTGGGATTTTACCTGGACTCTAATTTCTCATATCCTAGGAATAGTTCGCTGAAATGCCACCAGTGTCGCATGACCAAAGTAAAAATCCCAATGTAATTTTTCCTAATTTCTCATATCTTAGGAATAGTTCGCTGAAATGCCGCCAGTGTCGCATGACCAAAGTAAAATCCTAATGTAATTTTTACATGAGGAAACAATATAGCTGATTCTCATGTACTAACTATAAAAAATTTTCATATGGAAACGATGGAATTCACCAATGCGCATGAATCTATTTTAGCGCGAAAATATTATGAACACATTTCAATGAATAATTATAATATCTTTTATATAATAATTATATTAATCAAAAGTGGTGGGGATGAATGTATAAAATGAAAAGAATATTCAAATATAATGTTCAGTATAGTTGAGAGAACTTCAAAGTACGCACGCGATATTTGAAATGGAAGTGATAGTGGATATGCAAGGATTCAAATGGAGAAACAATGAATTTATCGTCAAAGAGTTTGCAATGATACAGCTTGATAACAAAGATGATCATGGAACACGTATATTATTCAAACCACCATGCAAGTGGGATGATTTACCAAAACAATATAAAGCAACAAATTCTTGGCTGATACGCAATTACCATGGGATATTTTGGGGTGATGGTGATATACCATATGAGAAATTGCGTGATATTCTAGAGATCATATTGAAGGATGTGGATTATATCTATGTCAAAGGTGTTGAGAAGAAAGAATGGTTGCACAATATAATTGGATATACACAGAAAAAAATTATGAATATTGAAAAATGTTCATCATTGAAAAATGTGTATGGTTCTGATTGTAATTATCATACATTTGAGAATTTCATAGGCTTCCATTGTGCTCATGAAAATGTTAAACAATTGAAAAGTTGGTTCGAAGAAAAAAGAAAGAATTATTTAATAGAAAAAATATTTTTTGACAAGAAAAATTCATTATAACTTTGAAAATAATTAAATAAAAAAATATTAAACAAAAGAATATGTATTATATTTACTTTAAACCTCATTATAATTCTCCTAATAACTTCATATCATCC
Organism: Microctonus brassicae; assembly: GCA_918226075.1. Taxonomy (NCBI): domain Eukaryota; kingdom Metazoa; phylum Arthropoda; class Insecta; order Hymenoptera; family Braconidae; genus Microctonus; species Microctonus brassicae. Next base: position 14,734,673 of record OW445482.1, read on the forward strand.
CTAAAATTGCTAATTTTCATTATTTGCTAACGGGTGTGAAAAAGGTTCACAGGTAGCATTGTTATGGCACGCGCCATTTCATTCAAATATAGATAACAAAGGAATCAGTAGCACCACCTTGAAATATATCTATATATTGGAGACGTTACAGGGGAAACGTTGCGTGCGCATCATCCCTTATAATGCCCAATTCTTATTGGATATGGGTCCTTTAATGACCTCCCCACCCCGATGACGTCAATCATTTTCTTTAAGACAAAGCACAAAGCTTTTCTTACTTCTCATTATAGTGCGCAACAATAAAATTCATCAAAAATATATAACCTAATTGAAAAACGTGTTTTGCTATTCAAAAATAATATGTAAGTGTGCAAGTTATTAATTTTTGAAGAAAAAAAAAAAAAATACTCATTATACATATTTTTAATTTTGTTAATAATTTCATATGAAACTTTTTACAGCATGGATTTTACATATGAATTGAAATTCAATATATACATTCTTATGGAATGGTTACAATCAAATACATCATACGATTTCATTATTGAAACAATATTGAAAATGACGGTAGAGTATGCCGACCGTACTGGAACACATGCAGGATGTATCATTAATTATAACAACATTGAAGCTGCATTGTTCATAGATGTTTCCAGAAGCATGTGGTGGTATCGGCGGATATTGATGGAAGATGATCCGCGTCCACCATCCATCCATTATTACCCACCGATAGCACCACCAGAGTTAGAAGAAGAGTGGTTTTGGTGGTGGGTTTGGGGTGGCAATAATATAAATAATGAAAATGAAAAGGAAAATGAAAATGAAAATGAAAATGAAAATAATGTTAATGAAAATGATGATAATATATATTCAACAATGGGTATTTGGTATCCAACAATGGGTGTTTGGTATTCAACAATGGGTATTTGGTATTCAACAATGGGTATTTGGTATTCAACAATGGGTATTTGGTATTCAACAATGGGTATTTGGTATTCAACAATGGGTATTTGGTATTCAACAATATATATATATATATATATATATATTGTGACGTCACAAAATCACAAGAAAGATAGATAGATAGATAGATAGATAGATAGATAGATAGATAGAAAAATAATTAAAAATAATTAAAAAATAATTAAAAATATGAAATCATTTAAAATATATAATCTTTGTTTTTATATTTTATTATGTGAAGTTTCACTTCATCTGCGCGTAGGGACTTCACGCATCATTTGTTTTTTATTCCTATATCATTAATCCCCAAATAAATAATAATATTTGAATGCAAATAAAATCTTTCCTATATATATATATATTGTGACGTGGCGTTTTCTAGGCGCCGCGCACAATATTTAAAAATAATTGTTTAATTAATAATCGGCAGCAACCTCCACAACAACACAACACAAGGGATGCCACTCCCGTTCAAATACTAATAAATAAATAACCCGGGAGAAGTTATTTATATTTCAAACCAATAATGTTCTTTTATTTAATAATAAGAAAAGTAAACGAATATGAAAATAATAATGAAGAAATAATAAGGTGAAAATGATTATCATCGCCTTCCAAACTCACATACGCTCTTCACGCATAACCAAAATAATAACAAAATAATAATACGACTCGATATATTAACTCAAAATTGTCTTTCTCTTATAAATTCGTGGATTCTCACACTTAGCGTACATGATAGATTCGCAGCATTCCTCTCATACAATATTACACGACAGGGGGGAGGGGTTTCTACAGGGGTTCTCACGCACTCTCATATCACACATTATAGCACACACATACAGCACAATTTCACTGCACTTCTACAGCTTCCTCGGCTTCATCCTCAGCTACCTCAGCATCTACGGCAGCTCCAACATCTTCAACAGCATCCTCTACTGCATCATCAACACCAGCTACCTTGACTGATGACCATCTGCTTTCTTTATTTAGCGTCCTCCATGCGTCTGTCGCTACGCAGTGTCGCGATCTCCTATCGCCTCTTACGCAATTGCGCCAAGCTCCACACGTACTAACACGTCATTACTACTCACAGCCCCGATCAACAGTGTCGTTCACTGTCGCCTCAATGCATCATTAGAATAGGTGCATACGCACCTATCCCTACTACTGACACGCCTAATTGGCGCCGCCTGGACGAAAATCGTCACAATATATATATATATAATTGAAAAATATGATCAAATTTTTTAATTTCTTTATCATTTAACCTCAAACAAATTATATTATTTAAATGGAATCTTTCCTATATACAAAAATGTAATCATTTTTTTAATTCAAACGAAATAAATATTTCCACAACCCATGATGAAAACAGTAAAGGTTAGATATATAATAAAAGGTACATGATGAATAAGTTATAACTTTTTTATTTATATTGCATACAAAAAATACTTTTATAAATTATTCTATCGTTAACTTAATTCTTTAGCTATTTGTTACATACATACATAAATATTTTTAAACTAATTTCCTCACAATACCACTGATAGGTTTATATTCAACAATACGATCATGTAACATCAAACAATAAGCTGTGGTTTGTGCAGGAAATTCATTAGCAGATTCAATTTCAATTCGTACATCTACTGGTCCTGATTTTAAATTTTCATTCTGTTTTGAACAATCAATCACTACAAGTGGTGCATGTGATACAAATTGAGCTTTTGTTAACATAGGATTTGATTCTTTACCATAGTATGATGATTGAAAATTTGTATACATTTCATATAATATAGCATATTGATTTTTATTAAAATCTAAATTTAAATTTCCATAAGGATAAGATTGTGAATTAAGAAATACTTTTACATCTCTCAATTTACAATGATCAAAATGACTAACATTTTTCCTTACATTATTTTTTCTAGCAGTTTGGAATCCTAGTATGATATAGCGTGGTTTTTCCAATTGTGTTGTAGTTTTAACAACCCAAACGTTTTTTGTAGATGTTGGAAGCAATGGATATTCATATAATTCCCATGCACGAAAACTCATTGAAATAGATGGATCTTTAGCTATGTAATTGAGCAATTGTATTTTTTGTGTGTCTGAGACTTTTACATATGGTATCATCCATTCAATTTTCTGAAGGGTGAGCTTCACATCTTCTACTACAGTTTGCACAATAGCATTTGAATCAGTATTCGCTCTCGTGAGAATTAATTCATGTTTAGCATTCACAATAACTTTCTGATAATCTTCAGCGAATCCCAACAATAAATTCAACGGAATAGATATATCAAAATATCCATTGGCATCAATTATTTTATCATTATCTTGAGTTAACCATCCAGCATTCTCTAAGAGATAATTCTGTCCTGAGCATAGGGAAACATATCCTTTCATAAGAGATGTTATACCAACATTTTTATTTCGATCAATTTCAACTGCATTCAATTCATAACGTATTTCATCAAATAGATGACATATGGCAAGGTTTACTAGTGATGTAGTTGCTACTGCAGCATTCTCACCCTTAGTCAATCGTCCACAGATATGTAATGTGCTTTTGCTTGGTAATAAACATAAGTCTTGATGTTGTACAGCAATACGAATTTCATCATTGTTGTTGAATGTTGACGATGCATATGGTAGATGTGCATGAATTTCATAATGTGCAATAGATTCATCGAATACAATTGCTTTTTGAATATTTAAGATTTGCGCCATGGTATTAGACATACAAAGCAAAAACAACACACTTTTATTGTTTCCCACGTAGTTTCAATCCCAGATTTTTCAGCAGTTGAATATTCTGAGGTGTTAGCTGTTTGTGTGGTTCGTGATGACTGATTCTTTTTCGACATGTTGACTTGCTTTTATAACTCCCACCACTATGAACTATTGATGGTTGAATGACTGTATCATATACAATACCCATCACTTTATTGACTTTATGTGTAATCTAATAGTTATGATTTCACCGCGAAAGTTTACAAGTTCACCGTCTTGGTCAACTATTCTTAGTTGTAAATGTTGTATTGACTGAACAGTGATTGGCATGTAAATGACATGTGATGGTACTTCAACGATCTTATATCCTGGTGGGACAGTTGGAAAAAATTCATGTATTGTATGTACACGATGACCATTAATATAAGCTCCGGTGGTGATATTACATTCAACACGAAGTGCATTAACTTTAAGTATTGTCACTGGCAAGTCAGACTTATGGATATTGCCTGCTTCAAGTATACGTGGCTCAAATCCCAACAATCGTCCAATAGAATCTTCAGGTATAAAATTTATAGAAACATTACTTTGAATCTCACAACACAATTCATTATTATTGGGTTTGAGTGTGAATTGTATGTTTGGTAATGCTTTCTGCACATAACTCTCAATATCTTCGATTTCATAGCTACCAGTTGGAATGATTGTTGAATTTTCACCTCCAATTATGTCAAATTTGTTGTTGGTCTCATCAACATTAGGAATTGAATTAAAAGTTAGCAATTCAATAAGTCCCAACATATATGTTTTATGTGGTGAAAGTTCAATTGATGGAAAATATTGAGTTTCCAATACCGAGGATCTCCCCGTTAGAGTTAATGTTAACGAATCATCCATGACTGATGTTAATTCACTATATCATCATGTTTTTATAGTTGCTGAGTCAAAAATTTCAAACATAGATGACCACATATTACAGTATTATAGTCTTGATATCTGTTATGATTATATTTCACCCTACCAACATCGAGATAATCCATTAATTCTTTAGGAGGTTGCAAATCACCGAAACTATCAAAGTATGTAACATCTTTTTCATATATGCCACCCAATGAGTTCCAGGTCCATTTTTATCATCAAGATTGATAATAGCTGATTCATTCTTCCATGGACCTGATTCTGGTAAATTATTTCTCATGAATATTCCACGAAAATATGGAATTTTCATAATTTTAGCATACTTCATGAGATCAGCATCGGTTAATGCTCGATGTGGTAGGTCTATAAGTTTTTTGCAGGATTCAAGTAAAGACCTAAACCTTTTTTATATGGTTTCAAATACATTCCTTTGCCTAAAGCAATAGATTCCATCGTTTCATTGTGACGTTTATTCTCTGTTAATTCACGTTTTGCTACACTAGCATCATTCACAGCTTTAGCTATACCAGCAGCACCACCAGCTAGAGCACCAGCAGCACTCAAACCAGCAAAAATTGGTAGGAGGAAAGGTAAAATACCTCCTGTTTTCATTGGTACTGGTAATATACGTGGCGGTGCACCCACTTTACTTTTACCACCAGCTTTTTTTACAGCAGCTCGTGCACCATTCAATGCTGACTTGAAAATATCTTGATTTGAATGCATTGAATTTTTCGCTTCTTTCATAATTTCCTTGAAAGATATTGCAGGTTTTTTCTTTATGGATTTTTTCTTCATCTTTCTCCTCTTCATACCAGCACCGAGTTTAGATTTTACATTCATTATATTTGTTACAGCTATAGCTGCAGCTTTTTCACCAAAATTAGCGTCTTTAGCTATAATACGTGCTGATGCTTTCTTAGCTAATATTCTATCAGCTTTATTTCGTTCAATGATATTATCAGGATTTTGAGAGTATGCAATATCGTGATCTTTACATGCAGCATCAAGGGGATTGATCCCTGAATCACCACGTGCTAGCCTCTTTGATAATTTAGTACCGGGACCACAATATTGATAGCCGGGGATATGTGCTTCGAAAGGTAGCTTGTTAATAATATTGTTGATGAAACCTTTACCGCGAATGGAACGTGGTGCCATGTGAATACAATGGTAGTCTTTAGATAACTAACTAAAGTGTTCCATCATCACAGATATATAAGCAATTATCCATATAGATTAACGTTTAGTTGTAATCATAATGGCGTGCGAGAAACAGTTATCCACAGTTAAGTTCAAGAAGCAGACAATAACATTACCTATTATGAATTTCGACAATGAAATTCCACAACAAAATAAGAAAGAGAAACGACATGGTGAATTATTACCAAATAGTATGCGAGCTATTTTTTGTGGTCCATCAAATTGCGGTAAAACGAATGCACTTCTAGCACTCATTACTCATCCTAATGGTTTGAGATTTGAAAATATTTATGTTTATTCAAAATCATTAAATCAACCAAAGTATAAATATTTGGAAAATATATTAAAACCTGTAGAGGGTGTTGAATATTTTCCATTTAGTGATCATGAGAAGGTAGTTACACCTGAAGAGGCACGACCAAATTCTATCATGATTTTTGATGATGTAGCTTGTGAGAAGCAAGATAATATTAGAGCTTTTTTCTGCATGGGTCGACATAGAGATGTTGATTCATTTTATTTATGTCAAACGTATACACGTATACCAAAACATTTGATACGTGATAATGTAAATTTGATAGTACTATTCAAGCAGGATGAAATGAATCTCAAACATGTTTATGATGATCATGTTAATACTGATATGACATATAAAGAGTTCAGAGGTATATGTTTATCATGTTGGAATGATGATAAATATAGTTTCATAGTTATTCACAAAGATAGTGACATTAATTCAGGAAGATATAGAAAAGGTTTTGACTGCTTTAAAAGTAAATGAAATGTTTAAGATATTACAGTTCTATTATAGACTTAAATGCGTCAACATGGCTGCTTCAAACATCGATACATTAACGCAAATAGTAAAAGCAAGTGATGCAATACGTTATAAGCATAGAATGATAAAGCATGGAAAAGAAATATCAGAACAGATAATGAAGGATGCTTTTAAACCTATTGTGCAACCATTGGAAAATTTAGTGACAACATCTAATCAGATGAAGCAAGAAATAAAAGATGAATTGGCTGATATTCGTATAAAGAATGAACCAGATCAATCGTTTGCAACTGCTATGAATTATGATGAAGAAGGATCATTATTCGATAATAATGATACCATTAAACGATTCGAACATGATGAAATTACATCTCAAAGTTCACCTTTAAAGCATGAAGATAATTTAACATTATATATGAAAATGCTTATGGGTAAACAGAGTAATAGTAAATTAGATGTTAGATTCGGTGTACGCAAGACAACTAATAATCAATTGAAAATTGGTGATACCAATATTGAGTTCAATGATAATATTATAAGTGTTGGTAATGAACGTTTTCAACAAACTCCTGGATTAATTGAATTATTATTCACTAAATCACCAAATGAATCAATCATAAGTGATAAAGATAAAGAAAATTACATGAATATAATTAAATCAACAAATGCGCTCTATAAACGCTATGATCCTGATGGTAGTCTCATGATGGATAAGAGTTTGAAATATAAACAATATATTGAAAAAAATATAAAACAGAAATCTGGAAGAGCACTACCTTACTATAAAATAGCTAAAAGAATAAGTAAACCTTTGGATTATGTATACTGGGATGATCCTAATGAACTTGTTGATCGCTTACGATTACTTTTAGCATCTCAATCTGCAGGCAACACAAGTCATACAAATGAAATAATTTCAATTATTGAAGAACTACGTGAAGCAAAAATTATATATTAACAATGATTTCATAAATTTCATCATTTATACCTCGATAGTTGAAGTAACAAGATGAGTGTTGATATATTTGGACGAAAGTTAGTGAAAAGTAATGCAAAATCAGATCGTGGACCTCCTGGTTATGGTTTCAAGATTACATCCGATGGACAATATGATATGGATGATAAAAGGCTATGTAACATTGCAGATCCTCTGCATGATAATGATGCTGTACCTATGAAGATTGTAAAAAGTTACATACGAAAAGAAATTGATGACTTGAATCAAACTTTATTTATTTTACGTCATGATATTATTGAATGCAATGATCTTATAACAAATTATAAAAAGAATATGCGTAACACAGTCAATAGTTACCGTGAAAATATAGAAAAGGAACTATCTAAACAGATAAATCTCATTTCTAAACTAACTTCTGACCTAGCTGCAGTGAATGAAGCATGTAAAAATAATACCAAAACATTAAACGATTTCAGAACAAATATTATTGAAAATAATATTAAGAAACTATTAGAATCTGTTAACAAATAATTATGATGAAAGCAGTGATAGTTGATGAATTACATAAGCCTGCTCGTATCAATTATAAACGTCGTCATGTTGAAATGAGAGGATTAGATGAAACATGGCAAGCTGATCTTGTTGATATGTCAGCTTATGCAAATAATGGTTTCAAATATCTGCTAACTGTAATTGATATTTTCTCAAAATACGCATGGGCAGTACCATTGAAAACAAAAAATGGGAAAGATGTTACAAAAGCAATGGAATCTATCATAAAAACTTCACGTAAACCTGAAAAATTACATGTTGATCGTGGTAAAGAATTTTATAATAAAGAATTTAAGATGCTCATGAAACATTACAATATTCAATTATATTCAACATTCACGAACTTGAAAGCTTCAATATGTGAACGTTTTAATCGTACACTTAAAAATAAAATGTGGAAACAATTCAGTCTTCAGGGGACATATAAATGGATTGATATTTTGTCAAATCTCATAGATGAATATAATAATACAAAACATAGAACAATAAAGATGAAACCTAAGGATGTTACAAAGGAAAATGAAAAATTGTTACTTCATACAGTATATAAATCTTATCAAATAGTTAAAAAGCAGCGATATAAGTTTAAAATTGGTGATAAGGTTCGAGTAAGCAAATATAAACATATATTTGAAAAAGGATATACATCAAATTGGACAACAGAAATATTCACCATCGATGAAGTGAAAAATACCATTCCACCAACATATAAACTGATTGATATTCGTAATGAACCAATTATAGGTTGCTTTTATGAGGAAGAGCTTAGTAAAGTGAAATATCCTGACATTTATTTTATAGAAAAAGTATTACGAAAACAAGGAAATAAATGTTATGTAAAATGGTTAGGATTTGATAATTCACACAATAGTTGGATAAGTGAAAAGGATTTGTAATAAAATAAAATTTTTAAATATATACATGTTTATTTATTTAAATCATATCATCACAATTATTTTGATTAACTAAATTCTTATAACCCCATGGTATAGTATCTGTTGTTTGATTAGAAATTATTCTTTTATCATCTTCCCAACTTAAAGCTAATTTTCTTTGAGCTATTGTATTAACATCGTGTTTTTTACTTCTAATTAAATATTGATTTACAAATAATGTATTATGATCAAATAGACATTGTTTATAATCATTGAATGTAATCTTTTTAATGATGACGCTTTGATACCTGTTGCTTTTTTCTGATCATGATCATTATTCAATAGTTTGAATGAATATAATTTCGCACGTAGTCCTATAAATTCAGTCATCATTTTCCCATTATTCTCATCTCTCATTAAACCTAATACTTTCTTATTCATCAATAGAATATTATAAATATTATTTTGTGAATAATCACTCGTATCGAACTTGTGAATATCACGTTTCATGATTTTGCACACATCGGGTGTGATTAAATGATAGATGAGACTATCAGTATCTGTATACATTAATTTAGAGTGTTGATTTGGAAACATTTTTGAAGTGAAAACTTCTTTAGCGGCGTTGTGCACTTTTTTTTAGATGGGTAGAAAATGTTGAACTCGCGTCAGGGTCACGTGATGCTGATCGAGAATTCGTAAGATGTAGGGAGGGTAGACTGCCGGCGTAGGAGAGGAACCCCCTCTCTTTCTGCAGCGCGCCGAAAATGTATGCCTGCTGGCTGTTTCGTTTAAGCGGCACGGGGCGCTTGTGTGAGTGTGCGTGTGCGTTTGTACTATAGGCTGCTACGTGCATGCACGGCAGTGATGTGGTGGGAGCATCTAGTGCGTGGCGCCTGCGCACTAGAAATTTATCGCTCACCATGCTGAATGTGATGGTTACTATTGAATGCTGATCAGCTGATGGCTCGACCGTCTGTATAGTTGTAAAATTCTCATATATAAAATGTTTAAAATATGGAACACATAAATGATAGTACTTCCATTCTGATAAATAAAGCATTTCGTCCGAAATTATTCCCTAACTATTCCAAAATATTGAAAAATGTACAACGTTAATGTTCAAGTTTTCACTTCTGCCGGCACTCCCGGAGTGCCACAGATCATTTGTTTATTTTAATATATTCATAATGAAAATCGTAAATAAATATTTTTGATATATCTAAAATAGAATATCCAACAAATATAGGTTTATTAAACGTAACTTTAACACGATTCAATTCAAGAATTACCATATTTAACCTCTTCATGTTTCCTCACATTCTCCATTGTTTTACCATACACTGAGTTGATCATCAATTTGAAGAATCCTTTCTGGAATTCATTCTTTGCTTTTTTTCTTAAATCGGTGTTCAAATCAATATATGGTCTCAACCAACGTGATTGTTCAAACTTGAAAATTCGATGAATTCTATTAATCTTCATACCCAAACTCAAGCATTGTTTCAAATTTCTATAATGGATTACATACTTTTTTTTGGGTAGAAGAGTTGTCATCAGTTTTGAATGTTTTCCTGTTGGTGGTATGAAGTGCTGAGGGCATAATGGTAAATCACGATGCATATCATGAAGGTCTTCCGGATACATCATATCAACTTCAAATATATACCCGAATGATGAATCGTTTGAAATGTCGATTATGTCGTTTTCATTGAATACATTTTCAATCCATTCAAATCCACCAGATGGCAAATAATCACTCATAGCTGCACCATGAAGATTGTTGACGTCAAAATACATTAGATATGATTCTTCTTCATTTGGGTTGAATTGATCACCCATATACTTGTTGTTCGCTTTAGCATAACGATTTGAACATTGAGATACACCACCTCTTATTTCTTTTTCAATAAATAATAACATTTCAGAGTCTATCAAGAGTTCCAATTTTATATTAGTGTGTTTAAGCATCGCATCGAAAGCTAAACCTGGCGCTAAATAATAATGTAATGCATCTAAATTATATGTTGAGTAGCAACTACGTCTAAAATTTTCGAAAATATCCGCTAAAAGTAATACATCTGTCTTGAGGTAAAGATCTGAATACTCTCCCAATGTTTTGATCTTGAATTTATTCCAAATCGTTTTCGCATGTTCATAATTCTCATCTGTTATTCCACAATTATTCAATTTTGAAAAGAATTCATCTTTTCTAGGCAATTTATTCTCATCAAGTTTTAACCAACTGTCAATGTATTCGTATGGAAAAATACCTTTTCTCGTCACTAATTTATATTGATCATCAGATTTGTAATACTTACGAGTTATCACTTCATCAACATCATTTGTCGATGAATCTTAATGTTATTTTTGTATCTTTCACTTTTTTACTAAATGAAATATATTTTTCCTTGTTAATTGGTAGCAAAAATAATTTCCTTTCTAAATCTTTGGCTATTGATTTGATTATCAAGTGTGAATCATAACCAGATAAATTGGGGAATACAACGGAGATGTAATGTGGAAGTTGATATTGCATATTACAACTTTCATGTGCTGCACCACGATACTCTCCAGTTAGATGACAGTGATCACGATGTTTTTTATCCATTTCATTGAATAGCTGTTCACATATGTGGCACAATCTCGCGTTGTTATATTCATGCTTCTGCTGTGTTGTTAGTGCTTTCATAGGTGTTTTATTCCCGAAAATATTATTCACTTTTATTGCTAATTCATGCAATTCATTAGGGAATCATTTGATGCAATCAGGATCTCATTTTAATTCAAACTTTGATAATGATTCATCATATGAACAGTGAACATAATATGCAATGCTGTGTGGTACATGTTTTTAAGACCCATCCGCGTTTGATTCCAAAACACACTCAAGATCAACATAAACAGCAAATGGTACAGATTGTTTATATTTATAATTATTGAAGAATAAGAAATTTTCATTTTCCTTTGGCAAAATTACTCGAAGTGTCCTATTGATGTTCTGACAATCCATTTTATGATTTTCATAAGCATTGAGTGATTTAAAATGACATAAACATCTATAACAAATGTGGGTGCATCTTGTTTTACTTATTTGTCTTGACACTAATCGCGAAAGGTTTCGTATCCATGCAAAATGATAAATTTTCTTGAAATCTTCACAATTACTTTTGATATTACTATCAATTATTAGTAAGTGAATTGTTGGTTCTTTTACTATTTGAATTTTTGCTTATGTAATATGAAACTATATCACTTTTCTCTTGATTTTCATCTTCAAGACCATATACATTGATTGATAAATTATTCATCAACTCAAATTTTGAGATTTGATCTAATGTCATTGGAAAAGTAAGTCCCTCATATTTCAGATCTGCTTCACTGTAATGGGGATATGAATATGTCATGTTCAGATTTTTATTTGTTCGATTTCTTGCTGCTACAATACACCACAAAAAACAATATTCATCATCATTTTTAATATTCACTACAGCTTTCTTCGATTGAATATATCTAGATAATTGCACAAATGTGGATATACCACCACTCAATGCTGTATATTTATTAAAATTCACAACTAAGTTAATTATTTCATTCATCGACCAACCAGAATGACGTTCTTCAAATTCAGTAACTTTCAATAATAAAATATCTATTACGTTTTCTTCGTACTACTCATTGATATCAATTGATCTCAATATAGGCACATTTTGTGAGTTGAAATATTTGATTTCTTCAACCATACCACCATTCTTCATATTTTCAAATTTGCATGATAATATGACATTCACTTTTATATTATTAATTTCATGCATTGTTTGTTTCACTTTTGTTATGAATGTGTCTTTTGCATCGTTTAAAAATGTTTTCAAATCAATGCGTTCAAGGTTTGTAATCATACCAGTCTTAATTCTACCATTGAAAACTGATTGTAAATTATTCCACTTTATATTATTTTCACTGAGCTTAATGTTACCCCCAATTATATTATATTTTTTATTCTGTAATTTATTGAACTTAACAATCAATGATTACAACTGAGAAATATACGTTAACACTTGCACTTTATCACTACGTGTTTTACATTTTTTCAAAATCTTATTAATCAAATGTAAATTTTTAGCACCAATTCTTCGCCATTTGCTAGCATGAGTAATACTTTCGGTTGTATTATTCAATTTTAAACATGATTTGAAACCATCTTCCAAGACTGTGATAAACTCATCATATTGTTTTTCCATTTTGAATAAAATTTGAACTTTTCGCGCTGAGATTTTTATTCAAAGTAATGTAGGATGTGAAATTAACGACTGTTTGTGTTAATAGATTCCCATAAATAATTTGTTTAGAATCACTTGGAACTATTTGTATGAGTAATTAGCTAATGAACTTTTAAGGAGTATGTAATTGTCAATGTCTAACGACATCGTTAGAATGACATTTGGTTGATCCTTCCGATCAATAGAGAAGAGATTTATCCATAGTTCAATCACTCAGTCGTTTAAAGTAAATTTACTAATGGACTAATAGGCTCTAGCTATAATTAAAATGTAATAATATAATTTGAAGTGAAATAACTCATATCATGCATAGAAGTTGGATGAAGATAGAAATACATGGTAAAACCGTATATAAGTGCAGCCAAAATGCTCAGAGAGCAGTTATTGTTGCGATACGCCCGAGAGTAACATCGAGCAGATTCGTTTGTCGCTTTTACAATTGTCTTCTAGTTCATATTCAATAAACCGTTTTAAATTTTATTTCCTAAATCATTAATATCCCTATAGTAATTCATCATTCAACAGAGCATTCTTTTATAATGGTAGGAAAAAGAAGAGTGGGGGAGACGAACAAAGAACTTTCATCCATTTTGTTTACATTTGGAAGATGAAATGACCTCTAAAATGTTTTAGAACTTCTAACCGTTTTTTCTTGAAAGAGTGGGGGAATCAATAATCTGAAAGAATAACATGTTTAAACCAATCAGAAAGCAGCATTTTGATGACGTCATCTCTAAACGTGTCCAAACTTGTTTCAACCAATCAGAGAGCAGCATTTTGATGACGTCATCTTTGAACGTGTCCAAACTTGTTTCAACCAATCAGAGAGCAGCATTTTCGATATAACCTCTGAAATACTGTAGAACAAAGAACTTCCTACCGTTTTTTTCTTGAAAGAGTGGGGGATCGATGATATGAAAGAATAATAACGTGTTTAAACTTGTTTCAACCAATCAGAGAGCAGCATTTTGATGACGTCATCTCTAAACGTGTTTAAACTTGTTTCAATCAGAGAGCAGCATTTTGATGACGTCATCTCTAAACGTGTTTAAACTTGTTTCAATCAGAGAGCAGCATTTTGATGACGTCATCTCTAAACGTGTTCAAACTTGTTTAAACCAATCAGAAAGCAGCATTTTGATGACGTCATCTCTGAACATGTTCAAGCTTGTTTAAATGAATCATAAGATAGAAAAATATGATCGCTTCCCCCACTCAAATTTTTTTTTTTGATATGAGAGTGGGATGAAAGTTATGAGAAACATGAAAATTTGTCTATTCTCAACATTCAATCTTTGAACAAGATCAATAAAGCACACATCTCAAATTCATAAAATAATATTTATTCCTGAAATGGACTTCTCTAAATTGAATGATGTTTGTCGAGGAGGAAATTTTTTCTCAACAAAGTAGTGGGATCAGCTAGAAATTGTAACAAACTATAAAGTGACTGAAATAAAAACTGTTAAAACTAAACTTGAAGAAAGCATTGTTGTGACATTGAATGAAGAGTTCACTGTTTTTCTACCTTCAAGAATCGTAAAATATTTGTTGAAAGAACGAGACCAATATAACTTGTTAGCAGATGTAGCAACGAATGGAAAGCTCAACATGCATTACATTGGTGGACAATATAGAGAATGTGAGTTCATCAATATTGAATGAAAAAGTGATATAATTGTATGTTAATTCATTTTTAAATAAAAGAGATGAAACTTATTCTATCAAGTACTTATTATTATATAACCTATCAATCTAATATATAAGAAATATTTTCATTTGTTTAGGGATTAAGGAAAGAAAAATTATTTTTTTTTTTTTTTTAAATATATGAAATTTATTTGTTCATGGATATATATTCAAATAATTTTATTAACACTATTATCATGAAAATGTGAAATTCAAAGTCAGAATCTGTCGATGAGTTTCCTACTTAAAATTGACTCATGATCATATTATTGAATATAAATCGATTTCTGATATAGATAGGAGAAGCATTTATGTAATTAATATGTAAATAATAAAACGAAATTTGTTGCATACAATACTATTAATTTTATTTTTATTGAACACATTTTTTTCTACATTTTTATCAATTATTATTATTATTGAACTCTTCTTTTCTATCGATTATGAATTGTTTTGTTTGTTCCGACATTATGAACACATTTGATGACATGTCTATTATATTATCAATCAAATCCTTGACAATAGTGGAATCTTCAATTTCAGCAGATGAAACACTTGCATTTTCTAATTCTTCTTTTTCAGCTTCATACTCACGTTTTAAATGAAAAATATTCATCATTAAGTTGTTTACACTTTGTGACATTTGTTTGAACAATCCAACCATCATGTTGAGACCATCATGTGTGTATAAGAACTTTGGACAAACTTCTCTTAGGTTTCCAATAGTTTCACGTTCACGTAAAGTAATATTTGTAAAACATTATTTTGATAATTTATTATGTCATTTAAAAAATTCAAAATATTCGCTGGAGGTTGATCACCGAAATGTTTGTAAATAATATCAGACCATTGCAATTTATGTGGTGGAAATGTTTGTAATAATATCACTTCTTCAGATGTTAATGGCACAGGTAAATCATCCATCTTGAAATGTTTTGACACTCGAATGTAAAATCTTTTTCACAATTGAATATGAAATGAATGCGCAATAGGAAAAATGTCATGCTTTTATAGTGATATCCCTACTCCTAATATTTCATGACACAAAATTACCGCGCAAATAAAATAACGGTTGGAATAACTATTTCTTTGTTTATGATGAAAAATTTTACTGCGTAGTTGAAAATGACGGTTAGAATGATGCAATAACAGTCAAAATGATGTAATAACAATCAAAAGTAAAAATCATACTTAAATATCATTGGATAATAGGAAGAATGAATTGGGAGATATTTCCAAAAGTAACGTGATTGGATGATAGTTATAAATAAGTGGGGGAAAAGATGGATAGATACATTGTCATTAGATAACAGTGATCAATGAGGTGTGGTTAAATGCATGAATCATATGTTATTATTATCATCCCCCTTTTTCCAATTGGTTGTACATGAGAATCGGCTATATTGTTTCCCATGTAAAAATTTATATATCATGCTATAATACATGAGAATCAGCTATATTGTTTCCCCATGTAAAAAAATTACATTGGTATTTTACTTTGGTCATGCGACACTGGCGGCATTTCGGCGAACTATTCCTAAGATATGAGAAATTAGGCTCCACCTCTAGATAAAATCCCGAAAGTACATGATAATCAACCATATTATTCCCCATATACAAATATTTATTTGTAGTACTATAGTACATGAGAATCAGCCATGTTCTTTCCCATATACAAATATTCATATATAGAACTATAGTACATGAGAATCAGCCATATTGTTTCCCTCATAAAAATCGATCGATCATGAATTCCATCAATAATACGTAGTTCTATAGTACGACATATTATTTCCGACTGTGGGAAATATAGAACTCTAACTTACCGACTGCCGTAAAATACGGCGTGCTATTGTATGGAATTTGAATTTAAATCCAGAACATAGCCTATATCACTACTTACGTCAGTTCCAGAAATACCTCTTGATTCATTCTTTCTATTATCCAATTAAATTTAAGCATGTTATTTTCTTCTTTCTGACCATTATTACATTAGTTTGACTGTTTTTGCATCATTTTTCCGTTATTACATCTTTTCAACCATCATTCTGACTACGCAGTAAATTTTTTGTTATGAAAAAAAAAATAGTTATCTCAACCGTTATTGTATTTGCGCAATAACTTCAAGTCATGATATAGTAGAAGTGAAGATATTACTATAACAGCATGAAATTTTTCCCATGAAGCATATATTTCATATTCGTGTGTCAAAAGATTCCAACATGGATGAATTACTTGTGCTATTGATATCAGAAGAAGTGGTATCATCACAAACATTCTGACCATATAAATTTCCTTGGTCTGATATCATTTACAAGCATTTCGGTGATCAACCTCCAGCGAATATATTGAATTTTTTGAATGATATAGTAAATTATCAAAATAATATTTTATGAATATCACATACACGAATAACTACTGAAAACCTAGGAGAAGTTTGTTCAAAGTGTTTATACACATATGATGATTGGAATGTATGAACAAATGTCACAAAGTGTGAACGACGTGATGACGAATATTTTTCATTCAAAACGTGAACATGAAGCTGAAGAAGGAGATTTAAGAGCCGCAAGTGTTTCATCAATATGTTCCTCTGATAAAATTGAAGATTCAACTATTGTTAAGGATTTGAGGGATAATATAATGGACATTATGACGGCCGCCTTTCCTGAAAAAGGTTAGAATCCGGATATTTCATCTTATCCAGACTTACCGTCACAAATGTGTTACTTTTCTCTGTTACTCACAAAACAAGGAATGCCACCCCAGTTTAAAATACTCAATAGACTCCTGGGGTAATTCTATTGGCCGATGTTATCCCAGCGCTTGATTTCAAATGAGTCAAACAAAATAGGTTAATTATTATACTAATATTCGGGACAAATTATTTTTACACACTCTGTTCGCTTTTATTTGTTGATTTAATAAAGAAGCGAAATAAGTGACAACTACGAAGAACTAAACGATATAATAATGAAAACAATATAATATAAACTTTTGACTCGCTCAATAATTTCTACTTCTAGCGCAAACCTTATACACTCTCCAATATAAAATAATATTATAGCCTTCTCTGAGGGCCGTATTTATTATTCATTCCGGTTAATCTCTTTTTTATAATTTTACAGTGAATTTTTCACACCTATTCAAATTACTTTATAAACAATTTATATTAATAATTTCGGCAAGTATACGGTTTCCGTGGCGCCGCCAAATGACGATGCATTTTTGTAGAACTCGACGAAATAAGACGTTTTTGAAGAATAAAAAATTTCGATATCTCGCTTAGTTTTCGAGATATCGAAGCTTCAAAATTTTTTTTTTCATTTTTATTTCTACGCTATGTTTGATATTTTTCGACGAAATGAGACTTTGTCAAGTCTTATTTTGTCGAGGAAGGTATGGATGTAAACAAATGATCTATATGTACGCCTCAAAACAAATTTTACTGTCACGATCGCACTAGGAAATGAAAATCAAACTATAAATGTAAGAAGACACAAGATTCCTGGAATTAAAAATTTTGTGTTTACATACTATTTGTTTACATTTAGGAATCTTATACCCCAAGTGGGGGAAATCTTATACCCCACTTGAATACAGTAAGAATGTGAACAGAAAATGCACTACGTACACGATTTGTTGACATATAAATTCATATTTGATATTTTCGATCATTGTAGTGTTGTCTTCAGTAACAAGTGGTCTATCTATATTTCGTTTGGAGTTAAACTTTTTGCAAGGCACAAAATGTCAGGTAAACATCCATCATTACATAAAGATTTGGATAATTTTAATGTCTATGTATCTTTTAACAAGTTAATTGGTAGTGAAGATCAAACTATTTCTTTTTTGGAAGAAATAGGCTTGATACCTTCACGCAATTGATGATACCTCCTCGTGGTGCGATCTGGGCAGTCATAAATTTTTTCATAAAATGTTTTATCATTTCATAAATTAATTTATCATTGGCGAAATCATCAAAATTAATTTTAATTTGTTTCTGGAAAATACTATCTCTTCAAATTTATTCAAGCCCCCCCCCCCCCCCCCCCCCCCCCCCCGGGGCTTCGCCGCTGGACCCCACCGGGGCTCCGCCCCTGGACCCCACTCTATATTTACACACATACACATACACACTCACACACATGCATACATACATACATACATACATACATACGTACAGATCATTTGTTTACATCGAAATAAGACTTAACAAAGTGTTATTTCGTCGAAAAATATCGAACATAACGTAGAAATAAAAATGAAAAAAACAAATTTTGAAGCTTCGATATCTCGAAAACTAAGCGAGATATCGAAATTTTTTATTCTTCAAAAACGTCTTATCTCGTCGAGTTCTACAAGAATCAATTGTCATTTGGCCACGGAAACCGTATAATCCTCATAATTTCGGTTAATGTTCCAATTGGGTGCGTGTGATTCGTGATGGGTATACAAACCCTTACATTAATCTTTCACTATTTGTTTTGCGGTTTTTCTCGATTACTTAAATCTTACAAACAAATGATCTCATTTTAAATACTCTTATTTAACATTTATTCGACTTGAGATGGTTATTGCTGCGCCAAAGGAAACATACAAAGAATTACTCTGAGACAATTATACCACCACGTGGCCGGACAATGGCATTACGTGTTAATAAATTTTCCCTTTTTTAATCGTTTTTATATTAATCTCTCGCCAGTCACGCTCTACACTCATGGAGTTCCTATCTCTAAGTGAAGTCAAGATGGCCGTTTTTCTATTTCCTCGTGTTGCTTCGTCTTGTCCTTAAGCTCGTTTCTCTTCGACGCTCTCCCCGGTCATCTAGTATTGGCTAGAACGCTGGTTACATTTGTCTCCGGAACATAATTGGCTGAGCCTTGACATTACGCGGACTCTGGCGGGCGATTACGTAATAATAATGTTTAATAGATTGACGTAATTATTGATCTATTATATTTTATCAATGCTACTCCACTGCACGCATTTGACATGTGCATCCCATACTCCATGTTCCTTTGTGTGGTCCTGTGATGATCTCCATTGGATTCGCCTCGGTAGTGTATTTTGACAAGTGATTGTGCTGTTATCCGACATATTATTTTACATCACTTATTGGATAGTTGGTTGTTGTTTTCCAATATTCAACAATTATTCCGGATTCACTGATGCTGTCTTTCCACACGTAAATATGTTCTCAATGTTTCAATATATCCTTCACTTTGCTTTCTGGCAATTCAGCAATGTCAAGAGAAAAGTGTTTCAACATAATTAGAAATGTCTTGGGTGAGAAACAATCGCAAGATTTGTCTCGAAATTTTGATGATAATGAATTACCAGTTCTAGTTGATGAGAGCACAAATACCGCCGGTAATAAGTTGCTCTGCATATTAGTTAAATACGTAGCGCCAAATAGTGATTTGATAACTGAATTATTCGAATTAGTTAATTCAGACGCAACTGATTGTTCAGCACTAAAATTGTATGAAGCCTTTGAGTCATCTTTTAAATAACGTAATGTTCCATCAACAAATATAGTTGCGGTTGTTTCAGATAATGCGTCAGTGATGGTTGAAAAACTTGATTCATTTTTCACGCGTTCAAGGAAAGTCAATTCAAATTTAATTTTGTTACTTTGTATTCGTCATACATCAACATTGATAGCTTCGAAAGCTTGTGCACAATTACCAAAATATCCTACAGATTTTTTGCATTTAGTTGGAACATATTTTTCTTGCAGTTCCAAAAGGTCAGCTCAATCAAAAGAATTCCAACAATTTTATGACGTTCCGGAAAGAAAAATACTCAAAATCGTAGGGACTGGGTGGCTCTCTTTGCAAAATTGTATCGTGAAGCTTCTAGAGAATTAGGAACGTTTAAAAAATTTTTTTTTGTTAGAGTCTATTGCGCACAAAACAAAATATGCAATTGATATTCATAATGGCTTTACAAATGACGAGCTTTGCTCATATTTGTTATTTTTAGAGTTTAGTTTGAATACCTTCAGTAAATTCAATGCTCATTGTCAAAGTCGCGAAACACAAATCCATATTATGGTGAAACGTAGCGATTGGATATTCAAGCAGATGGCAATGTGCTTTTTGAAACCAGATGCATTGAATAATATTACGATTAATTCAATGGTACCTAATAACATTTTGCCTACATTATCTATTGGAATCGGTGACGATTGTCAAAATTTACTTAATACGTTGAACGGTAAGATTGCTCTAAAAATCTAAAGTAATTGTTCATTATTCTACAAAAAAGCTACAGCTGAAATTATAGAAAGACTGCCATATTTTGCTGAATTCTTTTGTAATCTTGGAATTCTCAATCCTGAAATTGCTTTGTCCAAAGAGGCAAGAGAAAAATTTGCTAATTTGAATGATCTTTGTTCAAAATTCAATCTTTTTGATTTGGTCAATAACATTAACCAGGAATGGTTGGATTTGCCAAATCTTTTTAATGACGAATATATCAAAATTTTATCATTGCTAACAGTATAAAACATGTGAAAAGAAATTTTCTCATGTAAAAATCGATTTAATGCGCCACTTTTTGTAAATTTAAAAAAATTGATTGATTCCATTTTCGTTCTCCCTCACTCAAACGCGGAAGCAGAACGCTTGTTTTCGAATGTTACAGATGTAGTGACCAAAAAGTGGAACCGAATCAGCACAGAAACTATGGCCGCAATAATTAAGGTAGGGTCCAATTTTCGAACGCATGGTGTGACGACAAAATCTTTTTGTAGTAATTCTAACGCATGTGAATTTGCATACAAAAACAAAATTCTAGTTTGCCTTTTTAAACTTCGTCCATTTACTCTTTACGGTTCTCTTTATTTTGCATTTGATGTATGGCAATGGTTCTTGGTCATCATCATCTCTTCAACTTATCTATGTTTTCTAACATTTCTTTTTTTCTTTAGTGTCAATCTTGTGCTGCTGTGCATCGTTATGAATAACATTTGTTTTATATATCAGATGTTTAATTCATGTTATTTTTGTTCGTGTAAAATTTATGGGCACTACGTCATTTCGAGCAATTGACATGGCTGGCGCTGTAATGTTTATATATATTCGATTTATTCGATTTGTTCGATTAGTAAGAATACTGGTGAGGTTTTTTTTCAGTTTCCCTTACCTTCATAACGAATGTTGGTATTCGTGTATTTCTGCAGTTGGTTTCAAATAAATATTTTAATATAATTTTGCTTTGGAATTTAATGTTTTTAAATTTTTCATTCCCGCTCAATGTTTTTCATTCGCAGATGCTAACATACGCATATATAAATATATCAATACTTGATATATTCATGGAGTGAATAAAAAAAAAATTACTCTGAGGATTTGAACTCAATCCTTCTTATACATGCTTTGTTACGTCCTGGTTGGTATTGGACGTATTTTATTTATTTATTATTTTGGTAAGGGATCGTTGCCTGCCATATCTATGCGTAACTGAAGTGTATAGGATGATATAAGTGAATTAATGATCGATATTTGGGAGAATATGGAGACATGAATATATTCACCTTGTAATTTATTGATTAAGGCAACTTGGATATTTACGATTGTAATATTTTGCTGATTGATCGACTAATGGAGTCTTGAACAGTTCTAATTATTGATTTACTTCACTCACAAACTTGAATTCTTATAAATTCACTCTTACGATTTTGCTTGTAACTCAAATTAACTTGACAAACGTAGTAGATAAGCTTTTAAGCCTACTAATCATTGATATTTGCCATTTTTTGCGATTATTGATTTTATTTCGATGATTTATTACAAGAATCAGTTTATGAACTTAGAGTCGTTTTGTCAAATCAGGTGTTGACGTATTGAGGTGGAGATGAAGACTGATTTATTGATAATAATTATGAAAAGAAGATGGGAAGATTCATAAAGCAAGTTGATGCGTCTCTACAATAAGACGCCTTGTCAGCATTTCGGGATATCGTGCGATGCAGTGAAATAGAAGATGAAATGCTGACTGCGGACTTAGGTTTCCAGTGGGAAGAAGAATAGAAAAGTTTCCCACAGGAAATAAGAAATATCAACTTATTAGCTATTGGGAGATAATAATAATCATAATTACAATAACATTATTAATAACATATTCCGAGCTGCGATCCCAGAGCGACGACTAATAAATGAAAGATTTGAATTTATGGAACGGAAGAGTGGCAAGGTCACGTGAAACCTAACAGCTTATTTGCAGCCGGCAACCTAATCGCCACTGCCATCGCGCATATACTAATTAACTAAAAATAAAAGTAATATTCATGTTTGTGCCCGTACTTGATGTATCCGGATTATTTATTGGGTGGGTGTTGTGTTTCTAGCTTGTAGTGTAAATCACTTGTTTCTCAAATACTTCATCTTTATTCATATTTGTTTCATGGTTTCAAAATATTTTCTCACAAATATTATTTTCTGAGATTTGGGGCATGAGAACTACCCGTATTTCACTACTATACATACGAGGCTGCCGAGAGAGGCTTAGTTGCCATGAGATACGAGTGCTTTCATCACATCACTGCCACCAATGCGCATGAGTCAATTTCAAGTGGGAAACTCATCGACAGATTCAATTTGTACATGTACTGGTTCTGACTTCAAATTTTTTGATAATGACAATGATAATGTTGACAATATTATTCGAATGTATTCATGAACAAATGAAATTCAAAAATGTTATGAAGTATTTCTCATATTTATAAAATGTAATTAATTTTTCAATGATTTTCATTCTTTTATAATTCATCCATAAACGAATGCATAGAACACATCGAAATATAATGAACTATTTCTTATATATCAAATGAATGGGTTATATGATTAGTACATGATGAAATAAGTTATGCCTCTTTCATTTAAAAATAAATTAACATACAATTATATTCGAATATAACTTTTTCATTCAACATTAATGAATTCACATTCTCTGTATTGTCCACCAATGTAATGCATGTAAAGTTTTCCATTCGCTGCGGCATCTGCTAACACTCATCTTGGTCTCGTTCGTTCAGCATATATTTTTCAATTCTTGTTGTTAGAAAAACAGTAAACTCTTCATTCAATGTCACAACAATGCTTTTTCCATATTTCGTTTTCACAGTCATCATTTCAGTCACTTTATAATTTATTTCAACTCCTAGCTGATCTCATGACTTTGTTGGAAAAAAATTATGTCCTCGATGAATATAATTCTATTCAGAAAAGTCCATTTTAGGAAAATATTATTTTAAGAATTTCAGATTGATGCTTTGTTGATCTCGTTCAAAGATGAGATGTTGAGCATGGACAGATGTTCATGCTTCATATAACTTTCACCCCTCTCTCATATCAAAAAGATACGAGTGGGAAGTGATACTCTCATAGCAAAAGTGAAACAAACAATGCATGAAATTAATAATATGAGAGTGAATGTTGTGTTATCATGCAAATTTGAAAATATGAAGAATGGTGATAAGATTGAAGAAGTGAAATATTTCGACACACAAAATTTGCCTATACTAAGATCAACTGATATCAATGAGTGGTATAAAGAAAACATCAGAAATATCCGACTAATGAAAGGTGATGAATTTGAAGAACGTGATTCTGGTTGGTCGATGAATGAAATAATTAACTTGATTGTGAATTTCATTGAATATACGGCATTGAGTGCTGGCATATCCACATTTGTGAAATTACCTAGACATATTCAACTGAAGGAAGCGGTAGTGAACATTTGTTTAAACAAATGATGAATATTGTTTTTTGTGGAGTGTCATAGCAGCTCATAATCAAGCAGTTACACATGCGAATAGAACATCATCATATCCTCATTAGAGTGAAGCAAATCTGAAATATGAGGGACTTACATTTCCAATGACATTAGATTGAATCTCAAAATTTGAGGTGATGAATAATTTATCAATTAATGTATATGGTCTTGAGGATGGAAATCAAGAAAAAAGTGATATAATTCCATATTACATAAGCAAAAATTTGAACAGTCAAGAATCAACAATTCACTTAATGATAATTGTTAGTAATATCAAAAGCAATTATGAGGATTCCAAAAAAATTTATCATATTACATGGATACGCAGCCTTTCGCGATTAGTATCAAGACAAATAAGTAAAATAAGATGCACCCTTATTTGTGGTAGATGTTCATGTCATTTTGAATCATCTAATGCTTATGATAATCACAAAATGAATTGTCAGAATATTAACAAGACACTTCGAGTCATTTCACCAAAAGAACATGAAAAAATACTATCATTCAGTAATTATAAATATAAAGAATCTGTACCATTCACTGTTTATGCTGATCTTGAGTGTACTTTGAAATCAAATGTGAATGGATCTCAAAAACATAATTCATATAGCATCGCACATCATATTCACTGTTTATATGATGAATCATTATCGAAATTTGAATTGAAACGACATATTGATTGTATCAAATGGTTCACTAGTAAATTGTATGAATTAGCAATTGAAGTAAATAAAATATTCTTCCAGAATAAAAAATCTATGGAATCATTAACAATTCAACAGAAGCATGATCATAATAATGCAAGATTGTGTCATATATGTAAACAGCCATTAAATGAAGTTGATAAAAAACATCGTCATCATTCTCATTTGACTGGAGAGTATCGTGGTGTAGCACATGAAAGTTGCAATTTGAATTATCAACTTCCGCATTATATTCCCATCGTATTTCATAACTTATCTGGATATGATTCACAGTTTTTGATTGAATCAATAGCTGAAGATCTCGAAGGAGAATCATTTTTGTAACCGATAAATGAGGAAAAATATATTTCATTTAGTAAAAAAGTAAAAGATACCAAAATATCACTACGATTCATCAACTCATATGGCTTTATGGCAAGCAGCATTGATAAACTATCATCAAATATAGAAGATGATGATAAAGTGATAGAATTAGAATTAGAATTGGAATTTAACCGGGCGCTCAGCTAATTGTGCCATTGTGCCCGAGCCCTACGAAGGACAATTCGTTATTAGGTGGGTAGCCCAGGAAGACCAGCTGCCCTAGCGAAGCTAACCAGCCTTCCCGCCCCAACCTCTGAAAGTTGAATATTGCCACCCGTGTCCACCCCCAGGATTTCCTTCCGGATCTCCTCCAGTGGCGCACAGTCGGCAAGTACATGCAGAGGTGTTTCCTCTGCTGCGTTGCATCTCAGGCACATGGAGTCCTGTGCGGCACCAATGTTCCTGAGATGCTTAGCCGTATGCCAGTGGCCAGTCACAAGCCCAACAGACAGTCTTAGTTGAGCTCTGTCGAGCCGAATGAGACTGTCGCCCACTGCTTTAGAAGGCCCCTGAAAAAGGGCTTTCGAGTGTCTCATGCCTTTGGCTTCCAGCCACATGTCAAGGAATCTGTCGTTAGATCTCTTATCGAATAGACTTTTAATGAAGCTGTCTGGCACTGGGGTCGGACAGACAGGCAACTTGCTCGTGTGGCAAGCTCCACCCCTTGCCAGTCTGTCCGCCCTCTCATTCCCCTGGAACCCACAATGACCTGGGACCCAGACGAGCTTAACGTGATTAATCTGGGCAAGCCGCTCAAGCAGCCCCACGCAGTCGCTTACCAACCTGGAGGTTATCACGACTGACTGGAGCGCACTGAGGGCCTCCCGACTATCACTGCAGATATATATGTGTTTGTTCCTGTGTTTTAGGTCTAAAATATGACCCGCACAGGCCCAAATCGCATATAACTCCGCTTGGAAGGCAGTGGCCGTGTGACCGAGCTTCAGAGTCACCTCTGTTCTCGGTCGGTCCGACCAAAACGCTGCCCCTGCACCCCTGAAAGATCTAGACCCATCCGTATACCAGATGAGTCCTTTAGGCTTCAGGAAGCTAGGAGAGTCCACCTCCCAGTCATGCCTTTCTGGAAGGATTACTCGAAAGTTAGAACTGAAGTGGTAGATGCCCGAAACCCGGTCCCCACCCAGGGGGAGAACCTCCTCGAGATCCCTGCCCCTGAGCAGAGCCGCGCGCCCGTGCCTCGATCCACTCCAGTAGCCGTTGAAGTGCAGTCTCAGTGCAGTCTTTGCTGCTAGGGACGCTGCGTATAAAAGTGGGGGTTTAATGTTTAGTAAAGCCCCCATAGCTAGGGTAGGGGTTGTTTTCATGGCCCCCGTAATCCCCAGCAGAACTAATCTATAGACCTTATTCACAGCTTTCGTCGTGGTTTGCCTGCTCAAAGCCGGCCACCAGACAACTGAAGCATATGCGATTTGAGGGACCAAAATGGCTGTGTATATCCACTTCACCATAATGGGTTTAAGACCCCATGTTTGTCCGAACATTCTTCTACATGCCTAGAAGGTGGCAATAGCCTTCTGGACCTGTTTGTTGACGTGGGGGTTCCATTTGAGCCTATTATCTAGAGTGACGCCAAGATAGCGTACTTCTCCAGAAAAGCTCAGCACCGTGTTGAATATTGAGGGCGCTTTGACCGTGAACCTCCTCTTCCTGGTGAAGAGCACCATCTCAGTCTTGTTGGGATTAACCTTCAAGGATCTGGATGTACACCACACCTCGACGAGGTCCAGAGCACGCTGCATCCTCGATCTCATGACCTCTGGGTTGCTGCCTTCGACCAGGAGAGCCACGTCATCAGCATAGCCGATGGCAGACACCCCCAGCCTTTCCAGTTCCCTCAATAGGTCATCAATAACCATCAACCACATGAGAGGGGAGGAAACTCCTCCCTGCGGGCATCCTCTTTTGACGAGAGCCCCAATGTTGCCGTCGCAACCCGTGGTAACAGTCCTGTTGCTGAGCATATAATGGAGCCACCTTGTTATAGACTTCTCTATACCAAAGCCCTCTGCTGCCCTGCAAATAGAGTCGAAGGGCGTGTTGTCGAATGCCCCTTCGATGTCAATAAATGCACCCAGAACTGAGTTTTTGCTGTGGAGGGCCCTCTCGATGTGGCCTACCACAACGTGGAGAGCCGACTCCACAGATTTACCCGCCTGGTATGCGTGCTGTGAGTGATGGAGTGGCCTTTGAGCCAGACAATCATCTCGTATGTGCCTATCAACCATTCTCTCCAGCGTCTTCAGCAGGAAAGATGATAGGCTGATAGGCCTAAACGATTTAGCCAGATTATAGGATGGTTTACCCGGATAAAGTGATAACTCGAGAGTATTATGAATCAGACGATCAATATTAATTAGTTATGAGGAAAGGTATTTTCCCTTATGAAAATATTGACAGTTGGGAAAAAGTTGATGAGAAAGAATTGCGAACGAAAAATGAATTTTTTAAAAATTGATCTATTGCGGAATAACAGATGGGAATTATGAACATGCGAAAACGATTTGGAATATAGTCCATTGAAATGTTACATTTTACCTTGCATATTGATGAGCAGTAAGTTTTTTTTTTCGATGTCAGGGAGGACTTAAGGCGAAGGTAAATCCAAGTTTGGGGGATCGCCACCCTTATATTCCGGCCGCCATTTTGAAAAAGGGGGTGCAAATGATTTTATGTAATATCCGCCAAACTACTGGTCGCACATAGAATTTGTGAGAACATTTTTTGTAGCAAATTATATCCTCTACAACTTTAGTCATGTAACTTTTGGTCGTAAAATTGAAAATGAAGGAGTTATCAATAAAAATAGATAAAATTTTGAAGACAATTTGTTTTTTTATCGTTATTACTTTTTTACTGGTCGTTTTACGAAAAAATGACATCAGAGCACGTTTGAAGAGGAGATTTCAAGGAATAATTATCATTTATTACTTTTGCAAATTTGTCAATTTATAAAGGTTTTACAGCGCTGCGAAACTCACACTATTTTCCAGTACTCGTCAGTACACATATCAATAGAAATAATTGAGCATAGTTTTATTTCAATTTTTCATCATTTTTATGAAAAACACTTCAACTATAGAAATAACAGTGTTGTGAATAATTAGTAATGAACGCAATTCTCCACTGAAAAAATTTTAAATAATTTGTTTAGAAGATTGGTAAAAAATATAATATTTGTATGTGAAGTATATTTCCAATTGTGAATATGCAATGACATATAATATTTCACAACATAGCATTCAAAAGATAAATAATAACATTCGCTTATCATGTATGATGTGTTTATATTATCAATTATTGGCTTTCATATGATAAAAGTCACGCAACTATTTGTTTTGCAATAAAATTGCATTAGAGTATTTTAATAGATGTAAATAAACAAATAATCTACATACATTTTATATTCTGCAAAATAATCTGTAGACAAATAAATCTAATGTGTCCTCAATTTTTTCAATGGGCCAGGCTGCGGCTCAGTAACTACTTGAGTTACTAGTACTTCAGCTTCTGATACTTTATCATCGACGAAGGTTGGAAATGGAACTGGTGCCATTTTTGGTAGTTCATCCTCAAAATCATTCTCGTTGATTAATTGGATGATATTCATGGTGTTGCTACAGGTCTCACCAGAACAATATAAGCACGCTCCCGAACATTTGAGACCTGTCTTCCGATATCCCCAAATATCTCCACAGTTACCTTTGCATCGGCAAAATATTAATTTTAGAAGCTCAAGAGGTGCTGCAGGTTTTGAACTTTGGACGGGCATCAATATTTGTCCATACTTTTCCCAGCCCCAAACTTCAGGATCATTGTAATTCTCGAGCCATGACTGGACCTGATGATATACTCGGAAGCTGTGTAAGCGAGCTGTGTCTTGTGTTGGAGGAAGCGAAGACAAACTAAATGAATTTTTCGCCACTAAGTTGGTGAATCGTTTGTATCGAAGACTATCAAGAGAATCATCTTTATTGCCACCATATATAGCGATGAAAAAACGTTCGCCAATTGTAACAAGCAAACTACGATCAACTCTTTGATTGGAGAATTATGCGATAGCACTAGCTGAATCAAGATGTTTCTGCAGTGTTGTAAGATATTCTATGTTTCTAATGTTGTAAGCTGCTGAAATCGTGTCACATCCTGAGAATGCATGGAGAAACTACAGATTATCCGCAATGACGTCTTGATGAACTATATAATTGTTCGCCCACACGTCCTTTCGATGGTTACAAAAAATATACAATTGTTTATTCCTGAACA
The DNA here is from genome assembly GCA_918226075.1 of Microctonus brassicae. Classification (NCBI taxonomy): domain Eukaryota; kingdom Metazoa; phylum Arthropoda; class Insecta; order Hymenoptera; family Braconidae; genus Microctonus; species Microctonus brassicae. The sequence goes on from OW445482.1 coordinate 14,764,759, forward strand.
GTTATATTACTTGGTATGGGTCTTTTTGGCCTGTACGAAATCCATAGAAATGTACAGTTCGATTAGAAATTATTGTAAAAACAAAAAAATTCAAAAATTTTTCGGTAAAGAATAAAATTTATTATTATTCATCAACAGTATTCCTATGTCAATGATGAAAGAAAATTATGCCTAATTATTTATATTGATATGCATGTATACTGACGAATACTGGAGAATAGTGTTAGTTTCGCAGCGCTGTAAAACCTTTATAAATTGACAAATTTGCAAAAGTAATAAGTGATGATTATTCCTTGAAATCTCCTCTTTGAAAGTGCTCTGACGTCATTTTTTCGTAAAACGACCAGTAAAAAAGTTATAACGGAAGAAAAAACAAATTGTTCTCAAATTTTTATCTATTTTCGTTGATAACTCCTTCATTTCCAATTTTTCGACCAAAAATTACATAACTAAAGTTGTAGAGGATTTAATTCGCTACAAAAAATGTTCAAAAAAATTTTCTGAGCGACTAGTAGTTTGGCCGATATTACTTGAAATCATTTGCACCCCCTTTTTCAAAATGGCGGCCGAAATATAAGGGTGGCGATTCCCCAAACTTGGATTCTACTTTGCATCAACTCCCCCTTGACATCAAAAAAAAAAAAAAAATTCACTGCTCACCGATATGAACCACGAAACCGAATTAATGTGACATTTCAATGGACTAATAAATTCAAGATTAAAACATCGGAAGAGTATTCAGATCTTTACCTCAAGACGGATGTATTACTTTTAGCGGATATTTTCGAAAATTTTAGACGTAGTTGCTACTCAACACATAATTCGAATTCATTTCATTATTATACAACGCCAGGCTTAGCTTTCGATGCAATGCTTAAATACACCAATATAAAACTGGAACTTTCAACAGATACTGAAATGTTACTTCTTGTTGACAAAGGCGAGAGAGGTGGTGTAGCTCGATGTTCAAATCGCTATGCCAGAGCAAGTAATATGTGTATGGGTGATGAATTCAACCCAAACGAAGGACAATCATACATCATGCATTTTCACGTCAACAATTTTTATGATGCAGCTATGAGTGATTATTCACCCTCTGGTGGGTTTCAGTTGATTGAAAATGCATTCACTAATAAAAATGACATAATAAACATTTCAAACGATTCATCATTTGGGTATATATTTGAAGTTGACTTGATATATCCGGAAGAGCTTCATGACATGCATCGTGATTTACCTTTGTGTTCTCAACATTTCGTACCGCCAACAGGAAAAATTCAAAACTGATGACAACTCTTCTACCTCAAGAAAAGTATGTAATTCATTATAGAAATTTGAAACGATGTTTGAGTTTGGGTATGATGATTCATAAGATTCATAGAATCCCGAAGTTTGAACAATCACCTTGGTTGAAACCATACATAGATTTGACTACTTATTTGAGAAAAAAGCGAAAAATGAATTCCAGAAAGGATTTTCAAATTGATGAATAATTCGGTGTATGGTAAAACTGTGGGTAATGTTCGGAAGCATAAGAAAGTGAAATTAGTGACAAAATGGGATGGAAGGAATGGTGCACGAGCACTTATCGCTACACCAAATTTTCATAGCTGCACCATCTTCGATGAGGATATGGTTATCATTGAGTTGAATCGTGTTGAAGTTAAGTTCAATAAACCGATATTCGTTGGATATTCTATATTAGATATATCGAAAATATTTATTTATGACTTTCATTATGAGTATATTAAGAAAATGTTTCCAAACCAACAAGCGAAATTGATGTATACGGATACTGATAGTCTCATCTATCATTCAATTACACCCGATGTTTATGAAATCATGAAACGTGATATCCATAAGTTTAATACTAGTGATTATCCACCATGCAATAATTATAATATACCATTAATGAACTAGAAAGTATAAGCTTTAATAACAGATGAGAATAATGGAAAAATTATGACTGAATTTATAGGATGATGATCATGATCATAAAAAGGCTAAAGGTAATGAAGGATCGACATTGAGATAGATTACATTCAATGATTATGAACAATGTCTATTTGAAAATCATAACTCATCTGTAAATCAATATTTGATTGGAAGTGAGAAACATGAAGTTAATACGATAGCGCAAAAGAAAAAAAGCTTTAAGTTGGGAAGATGATAAAAGAATAATTTCTCACCAAACAACAGATACTCTTTCATGGGATTATCGTAATTTGAGTAATCGAAATAATGATGATGATATGTAAATAAATGAGCATGAACATGTTTGAAAAATATTTCATTTATTTAAAAATCCTTCATAACATTTTTACAAATCATTTTCACTTATCCAACTATTATGTGAATTATCAAATTCTAACCACTTTACATAACATTTATTTCCCTGTTTTCGTAACACTTTTTTTTAAGATAAACGTCAGGATATTTTACTTTGCTGAGCTCTTCTTCATAGAAGCAACCCATAATCGGTTTACTACGAATATCAGATAGTTCATATGTTGGTGGAGTGGTATTTTTCACTTTATCGATAGTGAATATTTCTGTTGTCCAATTCGGTGTATATCCTTTCTCAAATATATGTTCATATTTACTCTCGCATACCTTATCACCAATTTTAAACTAATATCGCTGCTTTTCAACAATTCGATGAGATTTATATGCTGTATGAAGTAACAATTTTTCATTTTCCTTTGCAACATCCTTAAGTTTCATTCTGATTGTTCTATGTTTTGTACTATTATATTCATCCATGAGATTAGATTACATATCGATTACTTTATATGTTCCTTGAAGACTGAATTGTTTTTACATTTTATTCTTAAGTATACGATTGAAACGTTCACATATTGAAGCGTCCAAGTTTGTAAATGTTGAATATAATTCAATATTATAATGTTTCATAAGCATCTTAAATTCTTCATTATGAAATTCTCAACCATTATCAACATGTGATTTTTCAGGTTCACGTGAAATTTTTATGATAGATTCCATTGCTTTTGTAACTTTTTTCCAATTTTAGTTTTCAATGGTACTGCCCATGCATATTTTGAAAAAATATCAATTACAGTTAGCAGATATTTGAAACCATTATTTTTAGTTGCATTAGCTGACATATCAACAAGATCAGCTTGCCATGTTTCGTCTAATCCTCTCATCTCAACATGACGACGTTCATAACTGACACGAGCAAGCTTATGTAATTCATCAACTATCGTTGCTTTCATTATAATTATTCGTTTTGGTTAAATTTTCAAATGCTCTAGTGTTATTTTTACAGGCTTCATTCACTGCAGCCAGTTTAGAAGTCAGTTTAGGAATGTGATTTATCGGTTTGAATAGCTCCCTTTCTATATTTTCACGGTAACTGTTGACTGTGTTTTGCATATTCTTTTTATAATTTGTTATAAGATCATTGCAGTCAATAATATCATGACGTGAAATGAATGAAGTTTGATCCAAATTATCAATTTCTTTTTGTATGTAACTCCTCACGATCTTCATAGTTACAGCATCATTATCATGCAGAGCATCTGCAATGTTACACAGTCTATGATCATCCATATCATATTATCCATCAGATGTAATCTTGAAACCATAACCGGCAGGACCACGATCTGATTCTGCATCACTTTTCACTAACTTTCGTCCAAATATATCAACACTCATCTTGTTACTTCAACTATCGGGGTATAATTGATGAACTTTATGAAATCATCGTTGATTTATAATTTTTGCTCCACGTAATTCTTCGATAATGGAAATTATTTGATTTGTATGACTTGGGATGCCCGCAGATTGAGATGCTAAAAGTAATCGTGAGCGATCAACAAGTTCATTAGGATTATCCCAGTATACATAATCCAAAAGTTTACTTCTTCTTTCAGCTATTTTATAGTGAGGTGGTGCTCATCCAGATTTATGTTTTATATATTCTTCAAGATATTGTTTATATTTCAAACTCTTATTCATCATGAGACTGCTATCAGGATCATAACGTTTATAAAGGGCATTCGTTGATTTAATGATATTCATATTGTTTGATAAAGTCTTATAAGCGATTCTAAAACCGATCCGATTATTCGTATCGAAAAAGGCTGATCTGCGCGAGACAGGAAAAATTATTTGTTTAGTTGAATGAATAATTTGACAGTAAATTTTAATATCATTTCACCTTCATTCACACGTTAATATTTTAAATGTTGGTCCATGTGAACTTTTATTATTGGATTGAACAATAAATTTGAACAGACAATATTACAAAACTGACAAACTCAAGAACGATTATATAATTATTTACAATGGAAGATAATGGAACTCAATTTCTATGAAAAATAATACCTTATGATTCGGTTACAATACTGTTTCAAAGTAATGTGCTATTTTGCACGTGTTCACACAGAGTCTTATGTGTAGAAAATATGATAGAAAAATTAATTGTTGAGTAGACGAAAAGAATATTGTTATTACAATTGAACAATAATTTTCGTCCCTTTGGTCAATCGAATGCAATTGAATGATGATGAGTGAAGTCTTACCATATGTGCCTTGATTGCACAGTTTTCAAAAATTATTGAATATGAAATTGAATATGGCGTTGCCACGAGGCGTATAATGTTCTCATGTACGACGAGCTGGATTGTATAAATAACTCTTAATTGTCTTGGAAATTTGAATTGTGAGGTGAGCAAGACTAATTACAATTAACTCACAACACTGAGCGAATAATGCACCTCAACACTAATAATTGAACAAAACAAAAAAACTTGATTGCAATAATGTGTATTGTTAAAGAAAAGTTAAATCAAAACATCAATGAATTTTAGCGTGCGCTCGAGATCACGGTCGATTCCAATAATGGCGAAGATAGCCTTCACCTTCGGCTCATTGCTATGCGGTCATTCGTACGCATGCTCAATTAGCGAAAATGTAGGTCAGCATTCCCAGTTGCAGTGGTAGCAAGGACCACGACTGGACAGTGCTGACATCCCTCAAGAGAATATGATACTGCTCAGAGCAGTGGTGATTTACACAACATTACGGCTCCCATCAGGAACGGTGTTGCTGATTATTTTCTTCTTCGTTTTCTTGTTGATGAGTCTTCACAGGTGATAATGCCAATTTAGAGATTGGTCTGGTGAGTGTTGTCGTAGCTGTCCTCAGTGTAACTACTCTGATAAGTCCGTCTTTGCCTGGGTGAAGTTGTACCACTCGGGCTAATGGCCATCTCGTTGGTGAAAAGTGTTCATCTGATATTAAGACTAATGAATCAATATTAATGGAATTATTCGGATGATGCCATTCAGAGATAGACTGCATGCGTTGAATATATTGTCTAGACCATAGCGACCAAAAAGCGTTAAATTTCTGTTGAATTAATTGCCAACGATTGAGTCTGGAACATGGTAAATCAGACGGAGATGGTTCTGGAATAGTTTTCAGGGCTTCACCAATCAAAAAATGCCCCGGTGTGAGCACAGATGAGTCGTCAGGACCTTCAGACAGTTGTTCTAATGGACGAGAGTTGAGGACAGCCTCAATTTGAACAAGAAAAGTGGTGGCTTCCTCAAACGTCTGGAGAGTTTCACCAATAACCCGATGTAGATGATATTGTAAAGATTTAACAGCAGCCTCTCACTTCCCGCCCATGTGAGGTGCCGCTAGTGGATTGAATCTCCACTTCGTTCCTTCTTGAGTGAAGATATTGGCGAGGTGATTATATTCCTGAGTACCTTGTGTGAACAAACGTTTGAGAGAGGAATCTGCCCCGAGGAAATTTGTACCACAATAACTGAAAAGAGAGTGACAGATGTCCCTGCGCCCAGTGAACCGTCTGAACGCAGCCAAAAGTCTTCTGTAGAGTTGTCACACACTGCTTCCAGATGGACAGCAGAAGTGACCATGCAGACAAATACGCAGAGCCACCCCTTGTGACATTTTGCGCCACGACCACGCCAAGTTTTGATGGTGAGAGGACCCGCGTAGTCCACTTCTGTTGATGAGAATGGCCTTGATGGTGTAGTTCTTGAAGGAGGTAATTGCCCCATAAGTTGTGCTCGTACACCGCGCTGCCGAGCGCATTCGACGCAGCGTAATATGAATGATCGTACTGGAGCTCTACCACCAATTATCCCGTACGAATTTCTCAAATAGTTCAGAGTTAACTGAGTGCCACCATGAAAAGTACGAAGGTGTGCATCTGCAATTAATAAGTCCGAAAATTTTGAAATACGAGGTAAAATAGCTGGATGCTTTGTTTCAAGGTCGAAAGATGTTCTAGCGAGTCTTCCACCTACTCGAATAATACCCTGATCGTCAATGAAGGCAATTAAATGAGAAAATGGATGAGAAGTATGTAGAGATGAGTTGGATGCAAGTACTTTTAATTCGCTGTTGAAAAATGCTGCTTGAAAGGCTTTTATCCAGAAGATTCGAGCTCTCTCAATGTCTTGAGGCATCAATGGATAAGACATTGACGAATGTGGTATTCTTTGGAGTCTCAATTGAATTCTAAAGCGAATCGCGGTGATTCTGAGTCAGCGTTGTATAGAGGAATACTTGTAGATAATATCCCAATGATAATTGCCGGTTGTAGATACCACAGTGCGTGTGAGGCCCGGGCGCTGTTCAGTTTGATCAATAGAATCATCGGAGATTACCTGAGCTGGCCAATATTCACTAGTTTTGAGCAGCCATGGTTGGCCTGCCCACCACAACTGATGCTTCTGGAGCTGAGATACTTTTAGCTCACGAAAAGCTCAATCTTCTGGGTTTTGCTTGGCAGGTACAAACTTCCAAGTACAATGTGAAGTTAGTTCTTGAATTGATGACACTCTGTTGCTGACGTACTCCTTTCAGCGAGATGGATGAGTTTGGATCCAAGAAAGCGTGACCGAGGAATCTGTCCATAAATATACTGGTATCTGATTTAATTCTAATGTAGTTTGAACATACTTTACGAGTTTAGATAGCGGAAGAGCAGCTGAGAGTCCAAGACGTGGTATTGTAAGCCTTTTACGTGGTGCTACCTTGGTTTTGGAACAGACAAGAGAGATTTTTGTTAAGTGTCAGCTGAATGAACCCTGAGATAGACGACTGCACCCATTGCGAGCTGTGACGCATCAAAAAAGCCATGAATTTCTGCGGATGAATCGGGTTGAAGTAATAACCATCGTGGTATAGTAATTGAGTCGATAGAGGCGAGCTCTTCTCTAAACTGAATCCACTCGTTGCCTAATGAAGAATTTACTTTCTCGTCCCAATGAAGTTCATCTAGCTAAAGTTCCTGCAATAACAAATTTGCTCTTACAATGAGAGGTGCGAGAAAACCAAGTGGATCATACAATTGTGCTGTTTCTGATATAATTATCCGCTTTGTGAGTTTCGACCCTGAACGAGGTGGCCTTGATTTGAATTTGAAGACGGCTAAGTGCGGATACCATGACAGGCCTAATATCTTTGTGCTGCAATCTTCGAACGCGTGAACTTCTTCTTGATCAGTTGATGGAGCGATGACTCGTAGTAAGTCTTGAGAATTACTCTGCCATTTAGCTAAGGGAAAACCGCTTGACAGACACATTTTTATTACTTGTTGAGCAGTTTGCTCAAGTGTTTCAATTTGATCAGATCCACCAGAAATATAGTCTACATAACGTCCCTTTGTGAGAATCTACTGCGAGAGGAAAACGATAGCCTTCGTCTTGAGCCAACTGTAACATCGTACGAACTGCCAAATATGGAGCCGCTCTAGTCCCGTGGGTGACCGTTGTGAGTCGAAAAGGAACAACGTTTGAATACTCATCCACCCACAAGATTCTCTGCAAGTCCCAGTCATCATGGTGGACATTAATTTGTCTAAACATCTTAGTCATATCGGTGGCAAAAATGTAACGATGTTTTCTGGCCCAGCAATGAATATCGGCAATATCGCGTTGGAGTTTTGGCCCCCTGTGCGTGATATCATTCAATCAGCTAGCTGAACTAGTCGGGCTGGACCCATTAAAGACGACCCTGAGTTTCGTGGTAAGGCTATCTGCCTTCAGCACACCATGATGAGAGAGATAATAATGAACAGAATTATTTGAGGAGTGAAATGATGCTTTTCGCATGTGATCTAGCCCTTCATATTCACTCAAGAATTCAGAATAAAGATTTGCGTAAGTTGGATATCTACTCAGTCTATTTTGCAATCTATAAAGACAACGTCTGGCAGTAGTGAGTAAATCACCTAATTTATTCGTAGTAGTATGTAATGGTATTCGAACGATGTAACGACCTGAGTTGTCGCGTGAATGTGTCGATCGAAAATGATGCTCACACTCTTCCTCCCCAAGAGTGAATTATGCAGTCGATTGGAGTGGAACCTCTTCTTGTTACCAAAACTTCAGAAGAATGTCTCTAATTCCCCGATTCGAATCGTTAATAATTATGTGATGAGAAACAATTTCCTAGATTATACCTGAATCGACTGGTCCCAACACAATCGAACCAAAATTTGTAAGTTGAGCGATAGGAGAATTAGGCAACGATGATATAATCTCTGGTTTCACAATAGAACCATAGTAGTCTGCCCCAATTAAAATGTCAATTGATCGTGGAGTAAGAAAGTCTGAATCAGCCAATTCAATTTTAACTAGGTGAGGCTAAGATCGTTGAACCAGAGAAGTGAAAGTAGGTAGCCATGATGTGAGCTGCTTTAAAATGAATGCATTGATAGAAATCGAAAATGTGAAGTATATTGATTCAAGAGTGATGGCAGTCCTCCCCTTTGTCCTAGTTGAAGTTGCATCTCTAATCCCCATCACAGTAATTGGTGAAAAATATCGAGTTAATTTATTTTGAATGACAGTATCGATAGAAATAAAGGAAAGTTCAGAGATATTATCAATCAATAAACGTACCTGATTTATCCCCAAGGGGGTTACTAATTCTGCTTGACAAGTTGCCAGTAACACCGATGGTCTTACAATTGAAGATGCCCCAGGATGAGCCCGAGATGAATCAATTGAATGCTGTTGATTGATGTTGAGGGAGTCCAATGTTTTCAGTTGACCTTCTAGTCATGCTGCAGGTGATTGAGTTGACCGGTTGGCTGCTGAACTATTTGAGACTGTCGGTTGTTTAGATGGTTGGGTGGAGGTAGCGCTATCATTTATGTGTAGCATAGTATGATGGTTTGATGCACATTGGGTGCACCTCTTCGTTGTTCGACACGCAGCAACCGATTGATATCCTAAGCAGTTGAAACATGAGCGTAATTGTCTCCCAATAGCTAGTCGTTGTCGTGGATTGAGCTTTCTAAACTTGGCACATGAAACAATATAATGCTGTCCTTGGCAATAGTCACAAGGATATGAGACGTTCCTTGGATCGTCGTGTTCGATGTTGATGAAGTTGTAGCAGCATGAACTTTATTTGGTGGTTGTACCGATTGGCGTTGGCTATGTTGAGAAGTTGTTGACTTTGATGACTCCAATTGTTCACGAGCTCGAGCGTTATCAGTAATAAATTCCATCAATTGTTGTAAGGATGGATATTCAGTGTTCGCACCGAGATGCAGCTGCCAATTTTCTTGTGTTTTGTCATCTGGCTTTGATGTCATTGAATGCACCAACAATCGATCCCAATGCTCTACAGGTGACCCCAAATTTCTCAAAGCATCCAGTGACTAAGTAACTGCAATCATTAATTTATGTAAAGAATCTGACGTTCTTGAGCATGCAGGTAACTTAGTTAACTTGGCTAATTGTGTGGATATCGAAATCCGTTTATTCTCGAATCATTTTATCACTGCAGCCCAAGCATTCACAAACGTGTCTGATTGTACAGAAAGATTCGCTGTGAATTGTTATGCACTTCCCTTCATGGAGGATTTGAGATGATGCATTCTTTCAACATCTGTGAGTGTCGTATTTTCAACAATCAGTGATGAAAACATTTCCTTGAAGGTCTTCCATTTCGAATATTGCCCGTCGAATGTAGGTAGCGGTGGTTTGGGCAGACTTAGAGATGAGACACGCTGTGGAATGCCGTGTAGTGCAGTAGCCTGAACTGTAGCTTGATGGTGGATATGTAGATGACGTAATTCGTTGAGTCGAGCTTGTAATTGTGTGTATTTGGAGTGAGTAGTTTCAAAAAGTTTTGATTTGATATATGGATGTTTGAGAAATGTTTCGGTACAACCTTGAGGTAAAGATGCGTGTTCAACTGAGAAGTTTTTCCATAATTCTCGCAGTACTTCAATACGTGAATTGATCTGAGGAAGTATTATATCACTGATAGTAATGTCGTTGGTTTCATCGAACCATTGATCAATGCATGACGCCTGATTCTGTTGAGTGAGTATTTTGAACTCAATCTGCATTGATTGTGTGTAGTTGCGTTGAACTGGAGATCTGGATCGTGAACGTGAATTGGGTTGCCCTAATCCAATCTTGATCTTCTGTAGTCACTCGAAGAGTCGGCTTTGACGTTGTTGCAGATGATGAATCTTCAGTAACTAGTATGTTTTTTGATGGTGTGCCAGTAGTTGATAGTGCTACTATGCGTTCAGCCGGGTCATCAAACACTTCATCTTCAGAGTCGTCTGATTTAATTGGAGTCTTCGGATCCATGATGATTAACTTTTAACAAAGCTAAGTAACCGTGAGTGCGCACGCTTTTAACTGAATTGAATTGAATTTAATACAAATATGAATTTCACTGCACGATGTTACTACACAATGAATGTACAGAGTCATTCAAGCAATTAGAACGTATTGTATCAATATGAAGTGAGATAATTAATTTACTTGTCAATAGTTTTGAATGATCACAACCACTTGATGTGAAAATAATCTTTTGAGCACGTCAGACTAATAAATCCGGCTCGAAGGACCGAAAAATGTTTGATAAAGTCTTATGAGCGATTCTAAAACCGATCCTATTAGTCGTATCAAAAAAGGCTGAACTGCGCGAGACAGGAAAAATTATTTGTTTAGTTGAATAAATAATTTGACCGTGAATTTTGATATTATTTCACCTCTATTCACACGTTAATGTTTTTAATGTTGGTCCATGTGAATTTTTATTGTTGGATTGAACAATAAATTTGAACAGACAATATTACAATACTGACGAACTCGAGAACGATTATATAATTATTAACAATGAAAGATAATGAAACTTAATCTCTATGAAAAATAATACCTTATGATTCGGTTACAATACTGTTCCAAAATAATGTGCTATTTTGCACGTGTTCACACAAAATCTGATATGTAGAAAAAATAATATATAAATTCATTGTTGGATTGACGAAAAGAATATTGTTGTTACATTTGAACAATAATTTTTGTCCCTTTGGTCAATTGAATCCAATTGAATGATGATGAGTGAAGTCTTACTATATGTGCCTTGATTGCACAGTTTTGAAAAATTTTTGAATATAAAATTGAATATGGCGTTGCCACGAGGCGTATAATGTTCTTATGCACGACGAGCTTGATTTTATAAATAACTCTTGATTGTCTTAGAAATTTGAATTGTGAGGTGAGCAAGACTAATTACAATTAACTCACAACACTGAGTGAATAATGCACCTTAACACTAATAATTGAACAAAACAAAAAAACTTGATTGCAATAATGTGTGTTGTTAAAGTAAAGTTAAACCAAAAAATTAATGAATTTTAGCGTGCGCACGAGATCACGGTCGATTCCAATAATGGCGACGATAACCTTCAGCTTCGGCTCATTGCCATGCGGTCATTCGTGCGCATGCTCAATTAGCGAAAATGTAGGTCAGCAATCCCAATTGCAGTGGTAGCAAGGACCACGACTGGACAGTGCTGAAATCCCTTGAGTAAATATGATACTGCTCAGAGCAGTGGTGATTCAATCAACACATATAATGTTCTTTATCTATATCACTTATGATTGATTCATTTGGTGATTCAACAAATAAAAATTCGATTAGTCCAGGAGTTTGTTGATAAGGTTCATTACCAACACTTATAATATCATCATTGAACTCAATATTGGTATCACCGATTTTCAATTGATTATCAGTTGTCTTGCGTACACCGAATCCAACATCCAATTTACTATTACTCTGTTTGCCCATGAGGTTTTTCACGTATAATGTTAACTTATCTCCTTACTTCAAAGGTGAACTTTGGAATGTTATTTCATCATGTTAGAATCGTTTAATAGTATTATTATAATCAAATAATGTTGAATTCATAGCAGTTGCAAACGATTGATCTGGTTCACTGTTCATACGAATATTAGCAAATTCATCTTTCATTTCTTGCTTCATCTGATTAGATGTTGTCACTAAATTTTCCGATGGTTTCACAATGGGTTTAAAAGCATTCTTGATAATCTGTTCTGATATTTCTTCACCATGCTTTATCATTCTATGCTTATAACGTATTGCATCACTCGCTTTTACTATTGGCGTTAGTAGTTAAACAAGGCGGGTATTGCGACAAATCCGTCGGTGACTTGCATTGACCTCTACCTCACCGGCAGTCCCATAGTAGATTCCAATCTGTTTTATCATCCGGCAGATCAAGTCGATTTCTGTATTATACACTAAGCGAAGTTTCTCGTGGTGTGAAAATTTTTATCGATATCGATAATCGTACTATAGTATGAGTTTCTTGGTTGCGACATTAGGGAAATGGATAATTGTACGTTTCTCTATGATTGAACTATAGTTTCACTATTGAGTGAGTGGGGGAAATTCAAATGAATATGTTTTTATCCTATAAATATTTTTTTTTCTCTAAATATGAAAGAATGGATGAAAAAAGAAAAAAAATCGATAAACATATGAATAAATCAATAAATGAAGAAAAAGTAAATAATCATATAGATAATTGTATGAGTAACTGTATGAAAAATCATATGGATAAGCATATGAATAATTGTATGAATGAGCAAAATATGTAGATGAATGAATATGCGTGTAGCGAGGGGACTATCCAATAAGAGTATGAAAAATGAGTGCACACCAATATAAATTTGATGTTTCTCCATGATCAGTGAACATTTGACGCATTCATCATCAAGTTCTAGAAAAATCTTGATGAAGAAGGTTCAAGAGTTTTTACCCACGAAATTGTTCATATGGAGAAAAATTTTTTTATGAAAAAGTTTTCCGAAATTTGCAAAAGTTTATGAAAAGATTTTGAAGATTGGGAAAAGTTTTGAAAAGTTTTCCATAAATCTGCGAAAGTTTAGAAAAAGTATTCAAAAATTCAAAGAAGTTTATATAAATTTGAAAAAGTTCTAAAAAGTTTCAAGAATTTGAAAAAGTTTTGAGAAATTTGAAAAAGAATCCATAAATTTCAAAAAGTTTTCATAAAATTAAAAAAATGGAGATTGTTTTTGATATTCAAGGCTTCAAACATCAGAGCAATCAATTCATTGTGAAAGAACTAGCAAGTATTCTAGTACACGTTATCAATGTTGAACAAACTCTTGGAGTTACACACATACTATCCGAACCACCATGCTTGTGGGGTGCATTATTGAAGCAGTATCAAGCAATAAATTCATGGTTGATACGTAATTATCATGAACTATCATGAGATACTGGTGATGTACCATATGATCAGCTCAACAATGTTCTCGAGATACTATTGAAAAATGTTGATCATATGTATGTGAAATGAGTTGAAAAAAAGCAATGGTTATTAAGTATTATTGGGCATATAGGGAAAACAGTTATCGATCTAGAGAGTTTCGAATGTCCATCATTGGAAAATCATGGAATGCAAAACTGTGAATATCACAAATACTAGCAATCTGGATTTTCCTATCACTATGCCCACGCTAATGTTATATATTTGAAGCGTTAGATGGAGGACAGAAAACAAAATTTAGCACCCTTCAACAGGTAAATCATTGGAGATTTTTTTATCATCTTGAGGACCGAATCAAAAATTTTAATGCTGGTGACACATCGCATATTTTTCCAAAGAATTTATTCTTGAATATGTCCCCATCAAAATAAATAATAATATCTGAAATAACTAGTATTATCATAACAGGATGAGGACATTAATGTTTACCAACCATGTCAAAAAACATTATCAACGATGTCATGAAACATTATCAACCTATTTGCCACTGATTATGATGAATTTTCTGATGACATTCCATTCACTAAAAATTGTATAATATGTAAAAAAAAAAAAAAATAATGGTGAAAATTTTAATAATAAAGTGAAAACGTTTGAATACGAAAACCGAATAATCGAATAAACTATTTACTATAAATATTTCACTATCGAGTATTTATTATGAGTGGTCAGAGATGATTTCAGCATTGCAGGTATTCCTTATAGTTGAAATATTATCCATCTAACACATACCACTTTTTTTTTTTCAGCATGATCTGAATTTTTATATCAGATCCAATCATATTTCACTCTCTTTTTTTTCAAGTGAAACTTCTTAATCGACTTCGGAAATGAAAAGTGTCAAATATTCAACAATAGGTCTTTAGCGCATGCGCAGTAGCAATCTTTCAATTTCCATGATGAAATTACATAAACAACCTAAATTTCACTAGTGCACATGCGTCATAGGTGCCTGTCTCAGTTAGGATAGATTTAAAGTTCAAATCTACTATAAAGAGGGAATGTATACCCGACGCATGCGCAGTAGCAAAATTTCCCACGCATGATCAACAGCAATATTCCCTACGCCTTCGCAGTTAGTCCATTGAAATGTTACATTTTTTTCGGGCTCGCTCAACATTTTTGGGGAGGAAAATGATTTTTGTTTTTCGCTGTGTAGGGGCAGTTAATGGTAAGTTAAATTCGAGTTTGAAGGATTCTCACCCTCACACATGAGTCGCCATCTTTGAAAAGGGGATGAAAATGTATTTTTGTTATAACGGTCAAACTACTCGTCGCACAAAAAATTTGTCGAAACACTTTTCGTAGCAAATCAAATTCTCTACAACTTAAATTATATAACTTTTAGCCGTAAAATCAAAAATTAACAAGTTATCAACGAAAATATATAATAATTTGCGGACAATTTGTCTTTTTTTTCGTTATAACTTTTTTACTGGTCGTTTTACGCAAAAATGACATCATAGAATTTTAATAGAGAACATTCCAAAGAATGATTATCACTACTTACTTTAACAAATTTGTTAATTTATAAAGGTTTTGCAGCGTGGTGAAATTTGCACAATTCTCGAGTACTCGTTAGTATACATATATTGATTAGGGTATACCGTTTTTGTTTTCAAAATTTTCCATTTTTCATTCAAATAACATAGGAAAAAAAATTCATTTCTTCGCATTTTTGTAGCTCAGCATTTCCACATCACGTAGATAAGCCCACATGATATTCTCATAGGAACTCAAACGTTCTACAAAAAAAGATCTCTTACACTTTTTTCATAAAAACAGCCATTCTAAAGATTTTCAAACTCAAAATAATAAAAGTATGAAATTAGTATCGATATTTTATTTGTTTATTATTTTTATCATATATTATTTAATATTTTTTTGAAGTGAAACTCAATAATTATTTGTTTGTAATTCACGCCTGTTATTCTCGCCTTATCAAATACTATAAAAAAAATTAAGGTTAACCTGGAAAATAATTCAATTTATTCAAGCATGTTGAATGCAATTGAATATATATATTGAAAGTCATGCATAAATTAATTTATTCTCATGGAGTATATATATATATATGAAATCAACACTAGGCGTTAATTACACAAAAAAATATAAATAAAATCATGTATTCATTCAAAATAAATAAACTTACTTTTTTGTTTCTGATGACGAAAATGTACACCGTACACATATGATGACATATACTGAATGACATAAACTGAAAAGAAAAGAACGCGCAACATGAACGTGAAATATTTGAATCAAATTATAACTCATTTGTCATGATGAATTTGAAATAAAATTCAATTTTAATATCGTAAATGTAACGGTGAAAACTTTGTAAATTATTAAATTATCAATCTTGGTGTGGATAAAAATATTTTACATTAATACATACATTAAATGCATATAATTATATTACTGTCATCCAGATCATTTCATATTATCGCTGTTATATTGAATACATACATATATATATATTGTGACGTATTTTCGAACAGCGGGAATAATCACGTCAGCATACTTTTTGGCCGCTCCTGAAAATCTCGAATAAACAACACGATAGATAAACGATTCTGTTGAGCGCCAGGTTCCTTACGGGAACCAATCGTAACAACGAAAAAAAATCTTTGCCCGGCACCCCAGTAATGGACACTCGTCCGCGGCGGCGTCGCAGGTCTTTGGAACAAATATCAATTTAATGTGAAAAAACAAACTTACTTATCAGAAAACTCGTTGACGATACGCAAAATCTGAAATAAAAGATACAGGAAATTTGGGGCAAAATATTCAAATGTTACGCAAACACGCTGACAGTGACTTAATGAAAGAAAAAAAAATATTTATTGATAAAGTGAAACAAGATAAGTTAATAAAGAATATAATTTGAAAAGAATTAGTCAATGTAGTGATATTTGAAAAGAAAAATGTAAGTTTGCACCGCTGCTCGTGGCACGAGTCAGCATAACGATAGCTACGGCCGTGAAGCGCGCCGTGCTTTAGTATATCTATAGCGAGGTGGCTATGCTCACCTATAGACCGGCGTACTTTTCGCCTGCGCCTTATAACGCAGCGCTTGAATTAATTTATTATATATTTTTATTAATAATTGTTGCACGATAACTAATATCGCTGCAATTGCATGGTCTCAAACAATATTGAGTTCAATCAAAATAATCATAGAGAATAACTTTAATTAATAATCTTCAGCCATAGAAATACATACAAAATTCCTATTAATGCCGGCTGAATTTATTTTATTATTGCATTATAGAATTTTCAACAGAATTGTTGAAATATAAATTCAGTTTAATAGTTTCTTGTTGTATGGAATTTGTGTGTTCAATCATGTAATGGTTTCGTGGTTGGTTGTGACATCTATTGATGAAAATTTGTATTAGTGTATTCAATCACGCTCTGCTACGATGATGGCTCTGTAATTTTTCTTGTTGTTCATATATATTAATTTTAATTTTAATAAAAGTACAAAATTGTCACAATTAACCTATTTATTTATATGTGGACCTGTTTTTGTGTGCTGGTTCTGATTCACTGCAATATAGATTTCAATAGGTTATGGGCCCAGAGCTAGACTCGGAGTGATCAATTTGTATGTGGAATTTTGTGTATTGTAAATTACACGTTTGTGATATTTGAGGTTAGATTCACATATGCAGTTTTAGCACGTGAAAGGTCATTCGAGAAAATTCGAGAACATTCAATTAAACCAAATTTTGACAAATTATGGCAACATTAAATAAAGTACAATTTGAAAAATTGAATACACAAAACTATTTTACATGGAAATTTCGCATGGAGCATTATTTGAAAGCTGATAAATTATGGAATGTTGTAATAACAAATGCACCAGAATTGAATGCAGCAAGGAATAATCAAAGCGAAATTAATACATGGAAGGAAAGTGATGAACAAGCACTTGCAAGAATTGTTCTGTGCATTGAAGATAATCAGGTATGTCATGTTCGTTCAGCAAAGACATCAAAGGAAGCATGGAATGCATTAAAACAGCAACATGAAATGAATACTCTCACAAATAAAGTTAGCATCATGCGTCGAATTTGTGGTTTGAAATTATCTGAAGATGGTGATATGGAAAAACATATTGCAAGTTTAACAGAAATGTTTCAAAGATTAACTGACTTAGGTGATTCGTTGGCAGATGAGTGGAGAGTTGCATTAGTGTTGAGCAGTTTGTCATCAAGTTATAATTCATTAGTTACAGCATTAGAATCACGTTCAGAAGCTGACTTAAAACTTTCAATGGTTCAAGAAAAATTAAATACAGAATATAATCGTCGTATTGAAAGTAATGGTGATTCGAAAATGCAAGCTGTTTTGAAAACAGTGGACAAATCAAGTAAACTCCGGTGTTTTTTCTGTAAAAAGGAAGGTCATTTAAAAAAGGACTGCAGAAAATACAAGAAATGGAAAGCAGATAAAGGAAATGACAGCAAAAGTGAAAAAGCAAATAAAGTTCAAAAACAAAATGCAGAATATTTATTCACAGTTAAAATGCAAGATGAAAAAACAAACCACTGGATAATTGATTCAGGTGCAACATGTCATGTATCATCAGAAAAATGTTTGTTTGAAAACATTGATGCCACACACAGTGATTTAACTACAGCAAATGGTGAAAAAATCAAAGTTAGAGGGAAAGGTACTTGTATTGTTGAATTGTTTAACAAAAACAATCAGATTTTTTCAATTAAAGCAACAGATGTATTATATGCACCAGCAATCAATGGAAGTTTATTGTCAGTGAAGAAGTTGATCGATAAAGGTTTTTCAGTTAATTTCACCAGTAATGCATGTGAAATAAAGAAAGGTGACCAACAGGTAGCAATAGCTAATGAAAGTTCAGGTTTGTACATTTTGCGTCAACCAAATAAAGTTAATAAAGTTACACATGAGCACAACGAGAATTGTATTCACAATTTGCATCGAATATTTGGTCATCGTGATCCAGAAGCAATAAAGGCAATGTGTTCAAAGAAATTGGTTGATGGTGTTCAAATAAGAGACTGTGGTATCAAGAAGCAATGTGAAGTTTGTCTGGAATCAAAGCAAATACGTTTACCGTTTCCAAAGCAATCATTAAAAAAAAAAGAGTGATTTTTATAGATATATGACTCTTGCGAGTCCTTTACATCTCTCCTTATGTCACTTTGTCTCCTCTACCCAACTTAAATCCTCTTTCAGCGGCTGCAGCCGACTTTATATTAGAAGTACCCGCATTCGCACTCGATAGTGGGGAACTGCAGTAAGCCCACTATAGGTACAGCCGACCACTCAACTCCTCGTATGAGCTGGCCTCCCGCTTTACAGAGCTGCCACCAAGTCAACTCTATAATCGGTGCTTTTTCAGAATTAGATAGATTGATCCAACGAGGCTAATATTTCTCTTCCGAAAAAATACTGCGCTCTGCCGGGATTCGAACCCGAGCCGTCCGCGTGGTAGACTTTTCGCCTATCCACTCGGCCGACCGACCAACTTCCAAAGCAATCATTAAATAAATCACATAAAGTTTTAGATCTGATTCATACAGATGTTTGTGGTCCTATGCAAACGGTTTCACCAAATGGTAAAAGATATGTCCTGACATTCATCGATGATTTTTCACGTTATACAGTAATGTATTTATTGAAGGAAAAATCAGAAGTTGAAATCAAATTAAAAGAATACATAGCGTGGGTGAGCAATAAATTTTTATGCAAACCAAAGATTATTAGATCAGATCGAGGAGGAGAGTATGTTGGTAGAAAAACAGTATCGTATTTAAAATCACAAGGCATTCAAATTCAGTATACAGCTCCATTCACACCGCAGCAGAATGGAATTGCAGAACGCAAAAACAGAACATTAATTGAAATGGCAAGATGTATGTTAACAGATGCGAAGTTACCATATATATATTCGGCAGAAGCTGTCAACACAGCGAATTATTTACAAAATCGATTACCATCTAGATCAATTGACAAAACACCATTTGAGTATTGGAATAACAGAAAACCGAACATGAAACATTGTGAAATATTTGGATCTAAATGTTTTGTTCATGTTCCATCAGAAAGAAGACGGAAGTTGGAAAATACAGCAATTCAAATGATTTTTGTTGGCTACGATGAAAATTCAAAAGCATACAGATGTTATGATCAAAGAAATCGTACATTGGTAATCAGTCGAGATGTACGTTTCATCAACAGTGAACAGTCAAATTCATCATATAAGGAAAATCAAGTCAATAATGAAGCACTGGTTGAAGTTGAAACAGTTAAGAAAAATAATGAAAAAAGAAAAGAAATTGACAATGATGCAGAGAATATTGCTGAAGGTGAAATTGAAAATCAATTAGATGATCCACATTATAAATCATTTGGTGAAGAAACAGTAGTTGAAGCAAATGAAGAACCAGTAACACGTGCTTCAACAAGATCAAATAAAGGTAAACCACCAAGACGATTGATTGAAGAAATGAATATGGTTCAAGAAAAGAATATTGAGCCAAGAACGTTACAGCAAGCATTGTCAAGTAAAGAAAAAGAAAAATGGATATGTGCGATGGAAGATGAAATGAAATCGTTAAAGAAAAATTGCACATGGGATCTATGTGAATTACCAAAAGGTAGAACAGCCATTGGATGTAGATGGGTATATAAAGTAAAAACAGATGCTGATGGTAAAGTAAAACGTTTCAAAGCAAGATTAGTTGCACAGGGATATTCACAGAAATACGGAACAGATTACGATCAAGTTTTTGCACCAGTAGCACGACAAACAACGTTTCGAACAATGTTGGCATTATCATCAAAAGAAAAGTACATAGTCCATCACCCAGATGCAAAAACAGCATTTTTAAATGGCCAGTTAAGTGAAACAATTTACATGAAGCAACCACCAGGTTTCGAAGAAGGAGATGAAATGGTATGCAAATTAAAGAAAAGTTTATATGGATTAAAGCAAGCAGCTAAATCATGAAACGATGCAATACATTCGGTGTTGATAGAAGCAAAGTTTCAACAGAGCAAAGCTGATGCATGTCTATATACACGAAAATTTGGTGATAAATGGTGTTATCTGTTGATATATGTAGATGACATGACACTAATGGCAAAGTCAACAGAAATCATCAATGAAGTTAAGAAATTTATTTCATCAAAGTTCGAGCTGGAGGATTTAGGTGATATTAAGTATTATCTTGGTATTGAAATCAATAAGTCAGTTGATGGTTATTATCAATTATGTCAATCCAATTACATTAACAAAATTGCATTTGATTATGGTTTAGCAGATGCAAAAGAATCAAATGTACCAATCAGCGTGAATTATGGAAAAACAACAAAAGTTGAAGATGAAAAATTTTTAACAGATAATACAGCATATCAGAAGTTGATTGGAAGTTTGTTATATGTTGCAGTAAATACACGACCAGATATTGCAGCAAGTGTATCAATTTTGTCACAACGAGTTTGCGCTCCACGTCAAGAAGATTGGAACGGATTGAAACGTGTTGTGAAATATTTAAAGGGTACAGCAAACCTGAAATTGACACTTGGTGATAAGCAAAGTAATGAAATGATTTGTGGTTATGCAGATGCAAATTGGGCAGAAGATCGATTCAATCGTAAATCAAATAGTGGTTACATATTCAAAGTATTTGGTGGACCAGTCAGTTGGGCATGTCGCAAACAAAATTGTGTGGCACTTTCGTCAACAGAAGCAGAATTTATTGCGTTGTCAGAAGCATGTCAAGAAGCAGTTTGGATTAAACGTTTATTAACTGAAATGCATTTAGATATCAAATTACCAATCAATATATTTGAAGACAATCAAAGTTGTTTGAATCTTATCAAAGAAGAAAAATTGTCAAACAGAACGAAGCACATCGATACACGATACAATTTCGTTAAAGATTATATAGAGAAGAAAATTGTATCATGCACATATTGTTCGACAGAAAGAATGGTGGCCGATATACTCACAAAACCATTACCAGCAACCAAACATTTGAAATTACGCAAATTATGTGGATTACATGATTGAGGAGGAGTGTTGAAATATAAATTCAGTTTAATAGTTTCTTGTTGTATGGAATTTGTGTGTTCAATCATGTAATGGTTTCGTGGTTGGTTGTGACATCTATTGATGAAAATTTGTATTAGTGTATTCAATCACGCTCTGCTACGATGATGGCTCTGTAATTTTTCTTGTTGTTCATATATATTAATTTTAATTTTAATAAAAGTACAAAATTGTCACAATTAACCTATTTATTTATATGTGGACCTGTTTTTGTGTGCTGGTTCTGATTCACTGCAATATAGATTTCAATAATTTCTTTTGTATCGTGACCGCTCGTCAACGACACACATTCACACATGCATACAAACATACACAACATGCGTATCGTGCACGTGGCTCGGTCGGTTTCTTTTTTATTTGTAATCACTTTTCTCTCGACTTAACGCTCGTAAGCGTGCGAACACGAGAAACAGTGATTCTTATAATTATCGAAATTGTCCTTGTCACTATATTATTTCAACGAGACTCACCAGGCTGATATGCTCAATAGGCTGGAATCCGTCGGCAGCGATGCGTTCACGTTATCCTGCTTTATAACTTCCAAAAGTCCCTGGATTTCTCGGTACAACTGCGTCGTGTTTCCTTCGTGATGTGGACCAACTGTTCACCACACACTTGTCGAATCACACAGCTGATTTTATTATCACTTAATCGTGATATCTTCAATTTGATGTACTTTCGCTAGCCAATACTTCACTGATTCAATACTTGGCTGCAAAGTTTTCGTTAGACGTAATTTACTTCACGCTACGGTGATCGAGACGAGACTGTCGCCTTAGCGACAACGTTGGAATCGTGAGGACAAGGAATGCCCCACTTCATCGGTCATTTTATTGCCCTTTGTCTAGTGCAATATTGCCCAAAATGCATAGGCATAAGTATAGCGCTGTCCTTCGTTTGTGCGTAGCCCGAGCCACTCGCTCTATCGCACACGCACGCATACGCTCATACTTATTTCTCATTCTCTCACACACATTCATTCTTACAAGAACTTAGCGTTAGACCGACCGCGTACAATGTTTACGTTTCGGGTTTCTCCGCTTGCTCTTCACGTCCCTCGTCGTCCAAATTAGTTGCGTAGCTGTTGAGTATTCCCTTGTCGTTGAAATCATATTTTATTCTGCAAATGAATTAATTTTTACGCAGCATCTTGATCGAAAATCATACTGCACGCCTCTTGAAGGTAGATTAGAATTTGTGCTCGCGAAACGCTGTTCATCGAGTAAAGTGACGTAATCCCCACGTCACAATATATATATATATATATATATATATATGTATCTTATATATAAAAATCTCCTGTCACGATGTTTGAAACAAATAAACTCCGGAACTACTCAACCGATTTTGATGAAACTTGGCTTAGTATGTGTAATTTGGTCCAACTTAAACTATAGGATAGTATTTATCTCGATTTTCAACAACAGTATTTATCAAATATTAAGGGCCGGCAAAACTGACGATGGAATGTGAGAGTGCGTTTTGCGCCCTCGCGTTCCGCGGCAAGTTTCATAAGCTCTTCATCAATGCCACCATGTTTTTCCAGGGAGTTGCTGGCTGTAAATGATTGAGGTACCTTCAGGGCCCCAAAATTTTGTAATTTTTTTTTAGTACCGATAAAACAAAATTGAAGGAGGCGCTTTTTGATGCTTTAACATTAGAATCTCTCACGCAAATAACAGCTATACCAAAATATTAATTTCATAATTTTTTTATTCAAATTGAAGATGAAAATATTAATTATGGTGCTTGTTTTTCCGAATCGTGATTAACTAAATAATCCATATGCATAGCATGTATATAAATTTTACATATATAAATGAATTAATTTCAGATAAATTTTATATTTTTAAATTCATTCCACAATAAATTTAATATAAAACGTATTCGTACATTGCAACAAAGTTGATAACATTAATATATAAATTAAGTCAATCGGAAAGTAATGTCGTTTTCGCGTATATTGTAATTTATTTTGCTCAAAAACGATAATGTCGAAATAATTCTATTTTTAATTACAAGAGTTTGGATGGAGTAATGTAAGAAAGAAAAAATAAAAACATACTTTTCCAAGCTAGAATGCTCAGAGTTTTATTGTCGGTATGTCATACGTATATTATGTAATTGTTCATCAAAAAAACAATGCGTATGTGTTGTACCAACATGAATCAGTATTTATTTAGTACAGATGATATTGAGAATAAATTAACTTACTTCAAATGCAACGAATTGTAAAATGTAACACCTTCGGAATGAATTCAATTTTAGTCATTGTAGTAAAGTCGTATGCAATTATTAACATCACCTACTTTCAAAGTTTTGATAAATGTACATGTACATATTGTGACGATTTTCGTCCAGGCGGCGCCAATTAGGCGTGTCAGTAGTAGGGATAGGTGCGTATGCACCTATTCTAATGATGCATTGAGGCGACAGTGAACGACACTGTCGATCGGGTCTGTGAGTAAGGAAGACGTGTTAGTACGTGTAGAGTTTGGGCGCAATTGCGTAAGAGGCGATAGGAGATCGTGACACTGCGTAGCGACAAACGCATGGAGGACGCTGAATAATGAAAGCAGAGGGTCGTCAGTCGAAGTAGCTGAAGGTGCCGAAGATGTAGAAGCTGCTGTAGATGCTGAGGTGGTTGAGGATGAAGCCGAGGAAGCTGTAAAAGTGCAGTGAAAGTATGCAGTATGTGTGTGTGCTGTAAGGCGTGCTAAGAGAGTACGTGAGAACCCCTGTAGAACCCCCCCCCCCCCCCTTCTTGTGTAATATTGTATTAGAAGTCTGCTGCGAATCTATCATGTACGCTAAGTGTGAGAATCCACGTATTTATCAGAGAGAGAATATTTTGAGTTATTGTATCGAGTCACATTATTATTATTTTGTTAAGCGTGAAGAGCGTATGTGAGATTGGAATGTGAACGATTATTATTTCATTAATATTATTATTTTCATATTATTATTTTCATTACTATTATTTTCTTATTCGTTCATTTTCATTATTATTGAATAAAAGAACACTTTTGATTTGAAATATAAATAACTTCTCCCGGGTTATTTATTTATTATAATTTGAACGGGAGTGGCATCCCTTGTGTTGTGTTGCTGTGGAGGTTGCTGTTGTTGCCGAAAAATTAATTTAATATCATTTTTAAATATTGTGCGCGGCGCCTAGAAAACGCCTCGTCACAATATATATAAAAAAAAGCAAACAAATATATTCTCATTTTTTCATTGTTTATTTGATCATGAGATCCTTTCTAGCTCTGCCATCGCTTACAAGAACTCGAATAAATTCATATAAAAGTAATTTCATTATCATTTAGTTAATTTGTAAATAATAACGTAAGTAACGAATTAAATTTTGTACCCTATGTATTGAAATCCATACATATTTGAGTATTAACTAATTACTCTGTTGCCAAGAAACTTTAAATGCCTTTTGGGATTCATTCATCAGGAGTAAGCAAATATGGTTCATACGTCCACTTTGGGAAAACTGATCTCTTATACAAATTCATCAATATTGTATCCTGAGACTTAAGTTGTCCATCAAATACACATTTCATGTGTCTGTTACGTCCTGGAGTGCGCGAATTTGTCGAGAGAGACTTACCTTGGTTGAATTGCTTAATTCGTGGTTGAGCGCCTCTTCTCCAGATTGGTTGAAGGCCAATCACTGCGATCGCTCCGGAGTACTGATGTCAACCTTACTATAAAATGTTTATTTGAATGTAGGGATTTATTTATTCCCCAGATTAATAGGTTCGTTGCAGGAATTAGTGAATTGTGGAGGTGTTCGGTTTAGCGGTATTTAAATGATGTATTCTGGAACGCACTTTGAATTTAAACACTTATTTATTTATTTAACTTCACTTATTTTATAATGTTATCAATGATGAGTCGACAATGAAAATTATTACTTTGATTACAGTTAATTATTCTATCTTTATTTTACTTTAATTGAGAACTCCGACTTGTTTAATTATTTCCTATATTTTTATTCGACATTAATTTTCTCGCGAACGTCGCGGATAATTATCGCTCTCGAGTATTTCTGAGTAGGAACTGTACTCTACTCGATTTAAACTCGGCACTATGCGATTTTATTAATTAATTAAAGAACTTGTGTTGAACAATTATTTTTAAGAAAATACTTGGTCTTAGAATTGTCAGCTAATGATTGAAATTGATCTTGTCGAAGAACTGATCTTTTTAATAGTCGTCGGAGTACTTCTCATAATCGGTCTAGTCAGAGAACTTCTCTCTTTAATGATCGTCGGAGAACTTCTCATTTTCGGTCTAGTCGGAGAACTGACTTTTCAGAGTTTTCCTGGGTTTTTATAAGTTTTAATTAGGGGAGGGTTTTTCACCTCCTGATTCAAAAAAATAAGTTTCTATTGGTTATTATTTTACATGTAGGTTGGTCCTTCGTCTTACGGCTATTTTCATCTCTGTGATTGGTTGGGGACGACCGCCAGCATTTTGATGCATTAACTTTTCTAAGAATCGTGATACAGTTTCTTTTATGCGATAATGAATCGAACGATATTTTAATCTTATTTATTCAGGTGTTATATATTTTTATCAACTACGGAAATGCATTATTGATTTTAGAAATTCCATTTTCCTCATGTGTATTTTACTATTTATTTTGGATTTATTCATTTCTCAGAAAATTCTATTTATCGTTTTTTTTATAAGACGTGTTTTTTTTGTGTAATCATTTTATCTGAGGATTTTATCTAGTTTTCTTTTGGTTTTCGAATTGCGTGAGAAAATGATTGTTTTATTTACATAGGTTTATTTGGCTATTGGATAGCGGAAGAATTTGTCGAACTATTTGTTAATCGTATCTAACACATGCATTACATGTTTTATCATATTTTGAGTTGGAAATATATTTATATTCTTGATATTGTGTTTCTATTAATTTTAATGTTATAATTTTATTTCATTTTTTATATTGCAATAATAGTGTAAATTAATTTCCTAGTAATAGTAGGATTCTGTTTTATCAATGGTAGTTCTCAGTATTTTAACTTGTATATATATATGTATCTTATACGAATATAAGTGTAATATTTATTCCTCAAAATTCAATTTCTTATTATCTAATTATTCTATGCTTAACGTATATGATAATATATATATATATATATATCCCTACGCTAGGGATATAACATGTCCATGAGTATACCTGAAAACAAATAATATACAAATCGTTATTTTGTCAAATAAATCTGAGCTCTTCGGTCAATCATCAATACACAAAATATTTAATTTATTTACCTAATGGCTCACAAATATGACCTCTTCTACCATACTTTGTATGCAATTTCACAGATTTAAGCCGCAAAATATCTTCCCGATTAAAGAACATAAAACGAATAACAGCTGATCGTTTATTAACTTTAAATGGATGACCACTGAGGATTACTCTTTTTATTACAAATATGTTAGGATCAGAATACATGACATATTACCACTGGCAATATCAACTCCTGAAAAAATTATATTATTATTTGTTTTATTCATAACTGTTAATGATTATCAATCCGATTTTTTTTTCTTTGGGGAAAAAAATATATATAAAAAAGTTAATACTTTACCATTATACCATAATTTTGTTGCTTGTAACAGATAAGTCGACATGATGGAAATGTATAATTGGTACATACTCGCGACGACTGTATCATTTGGTTGAAAAAAGCGCGTATATGCTAAAATAGAAATAAAATTTATTTAAAGTATGAGGATAAATCTCATAAATAGAATAATTCATTCCATATTGAGTGATTCTAAATGAAATAAAATTGCAGTTGCAACATAAATGTGAATGAACAAACATCATGCTTTGATCCATTATAGTGTGTTCGCTAAAAACTGGACGAGCACAGAATCTCCTCAATCCACATTGAAAAATTAATCGCTCTTTGGATTTGATCGGTTGTGCGTCAATGTCATGTTTTCATTTCAGTAAAACATTCAACAATTACATTTTATGTTCATTAGCGAGCAGTCTAATTAAAATAAGCGGGGCATCTTCAAACTTTTTGAAACACTTGAAATGTTCTTCACTGACGTTCTTTATATGCAGTAGTGAAATGTAACATCCGGGCTATTAAATCAATATGAACCACAATGACATTATACTATTTGTTAAACAAATAACAATTATATTAGAATGTCACCATTGCACCTTCAATATCCTCGCTTTCTTCAAATACTCGTTTTCGTGTATGATCGAAATTTTCAAACTGAAATATTCGACTATAATCATTTAGTAAATTTTCTTGTGGATCCCACGGGCTCGTTCTAAATGACTCAACACCACGATACTTTGGAAATGAATCCGTGCCGAAATATCTTGAGGTGTATCAATTTCATCAGGGAAATGAGTATCGAGCTTTGCATCTATAAAGTTTATGTGTAATTATGAAGTTAATTGCTTTATTATCGAAAAAAGATAAATAACATAGATATTAAGGTGGGTCAATAAATCCGAATATTTTTTTTAACTTCCCACATTGAAAAAGAGGTTAATATCGACCTTTAAAAAATACTCTCCAAAGATGAGCTTTTACTTTTAATATGATGGCCTTTCTTATCTCAGTTTTCTATTTTTTCTTCAGTCTCATATGGCGAAATTCATATCTCGATCGCCGATACTTGATCGTACAGAAAAGTTCTATTTACATTTTTTGTAGGAAATGAAACGCTCTACAAAAAAGGTATCTTACAATTATTTCTCAATTCTTACCATTTAGAAGATATCGGATGTGAAAGTTTCAAGAATTTAACAAAAATTTCTTTGTTACTTCTGCATTTTATAACTCTTATATAAATAAATATTATAACATGCGCAATACATATATTTTTGTAGGGAATTAAACACCCTATAAAAAAGATCTTTTATGGTTAGTCGATTACTCTAACCATTTAAAAGATATTCGCATTCATGACTTAGATGAATTTAAAATATTTATTAAAAAATTATTAAAATCAGTACGCATTGGGATTCGAATGCGAATATCTTCTAAATGGTTAGAGTGATCGATCAACCACAAGATACCTTTTTTATAGATCGTTCAATTTCCTACAAAAAATGTAGATAGAAGTTTTCTGTGCGATCAAGTAATGGCGAGAAATGGATTTCGCCATATGGGACTGAAGAAAAAATAGAAAACTTAGATGAGGGGAACCTTTCTATGGAAATTAAGAGCTCATCTTCACAGAGCATTTTTTGAAGGTGTCTAGAAAACAATTTTTCAGCGTGGGAAGTGGAAAAAAATAGTCCATTTTTTCAACCCACCCTAACGGATATAAAAATTTTACCTTGAAGTTTTTTCATGCTTTCTAACTTTTCATATATGTCCATTTGATCATCATATCGATTGTCATTATTTGGAGTTTCATTTACTGTTAAAGTTTCATAGTCCTCATTATTTTTTTCATCATCGCTACCATCATCCTCAGAGTCTGAATAGTCGTCGTTGCTCAATTCTGATCAAATAATATTTGAATTACTATAAAAATTAAACTGATTCCTAATATTAATCTTGTAATTAAAAATGATATTTACCGTCATTATCATCAACAATCCATGCGGCTTGGTATTCTGATGTGCCCTTCGGTACAAGCTCAACAGTTGTTTAATTGCAATCGTTCTGCATCAGCAGACATGATCTCTTCATCAGTGGGACATGTTTGTTCGGCATCTATCGGATCAGGTATATTTTCACTCTCTAAACTTATTCCTACAATTGATAGTCCAATAATTTATCATATATAATTATACATTTGCTGCTTTGTTTAACGGCCGTGCAATTTTTTCCTCTGCTAGCCACTTATTAAAAAAACTATCAGATACATGCTTCAACTCATGATGTTTTCTGTTAATTTTAAAATAACAAATTACAGCCGGTCAAAAAACACGGAAAATTTCCGGAAATTTTTTTGATCCTTTAATTTTTTGGTTTAGTGTACAATCTAATGTAATTTAAATGTGAATCAATAATAATACTTATTATAATATAAGTACTCTAGTTTCTTCAAAAAATATCAATGTGATATAACGTGACATGGATCGAACCACTGGAACGCAATCTTACTGTTCAAAATAATTTTTGTCAAAAAGTTCAAGAGACTATATGTAATATATCTTTCACCTGCTCGCGTGTCTTCCTTGTTAAATTCTGGTTCACGTACAGATACACGACCATATTAACTTTACAAGATGGACAAGGTTCTGTTTCTTTGTATATTCCCGCAATTCATCTGCCATTACTTCATCTGAAGTCTCAGCTAACTCGATTTTTTTCATTCGTTAAACTTTACGTCGCAATTGAGCGATTTCCTCCTATTATTATTGAACAAAAAATTTTATTCTTCAACATTCAGGGTCATTTATATGAAATGAATATTAAAAAAATGTAAATTATTTGCGTCTTGCCTGTAAACATTTGGTTTTTATGTTTCTGCCTCGAGAGAACTATAGTTTTTTCTGCCATAACTTGTTGAGCTTCTTTCATTTGGGAACGATATTTTTCTGTAAATATAAATATAAAAAAAAAAATATTAATAACTCTCCACAGGAATAAATGTAATAATGAAATGTATGCTACAATGGTCCAAAAAAGTCAACAATTTTTTTTTAAACTGAAATACCTTCAGGGAAGTATGACAAGATGCCTGTTGCAACGCGCGGAGCTCTCATTTATATTAATTAAAAGGGTGAATTTCTATTTTCCATTTAAATAATATAGGAAATCTTTGTTTTTTTTCAATAGGATTTTGTAGCTTACGAATTAATAGACGGATTCAAATGCGATCAATACATATTTTTATAGAAAATTGAACGCTCTACAAAAAAGGTATCCTACAATTTTTTCATGACTTTTACTGTTTAAAAGATATCGGAGGTTCAAGTTTGAATAATTTAACAAAATTAATTGGTTACTTTTAAATATTATAACTCGTAGACAAATCAATATTATGAAGTGGAAAATATACATTTTTATAGGAAATTGAACGCTCTACAAAAAAGGTTTCTTGTGGTTAATTGATTACTCTAACCATTTATGAGTTTTTCGCATTCATGACTTGAATGGATAGATTTAAAATATTAATTAAAAAATTATTAAAATCAGTACGCAGGGATTGAAATGAATATTTTCTAAATGGTTAGAGTAATCGATTAACCACAAGAGACCTTTTTTGTAGAGCGTTAAATTTCCTACAGAAATATATATTTTCCACTTTATAATATTGATTTGTCTACGAGTTATAATATTTAAAAGTAACAAATTAATTTTGTTAAATTCTTCAAACTTGAACCACCGATATCTTCTAAACAGTAAAAGTTATGAAAAAATTGTAAGATACCTTTTTTGCAGAGCGTTCAATTTCCTATTAAATTATGTATTGATCATTTGAATCCGTCTATTGGTTCGTAGGCTACAAAATATTCTGACGATAAGAAAAAAAATTTTCCATGTTATTTAAATAGAAAATAGAAATTCACAACGAGTGACCCCTTAATATTAACATTAAGAGCTCCGGTTTTAACAGGCATCTTTTTACACCTCTCTGAAGGTATTTCAGAGGGGGCTTCAAAAAAAAAAAATTAGTCGATTTATTTGAACCAGTCTAATATGTATATATCCCATATGATATTTCTCACACTATAAATACCTCATGAAGTACATATATAATGAAACGACATTTCTGTATGTACGTATATACATACCAATGATGTTGAACATCCTATTGATTGAACAAAATTATTTCACATTGTAATTTATTTTGTGAAAATTACAAATAATTTGAAGAGCTGTCCAGTAATTACTACAATTTACGCGTATATTATTATTTTTTTTAAATATATTTGAAGAAAATGATAATCAAGAACAATTATTTATCGTAAATGAAATGAAAAATATTCATACATGTATCCCATATATGAAATTCATCATTCTAGAAAAGAAAATCATGAAATAATTAAATATCCTGATACATTTGTAAATGCATGCTTATATATGGGGCATTCCACACCATTTCGACGACGTTTTGACGCGACTCTCTTCGATTTCGCTAATTTTTTTATATGTTTTAGTATGTATTGAAAGCAGTTTGCATGCTAATTTTTAGCCTTTTATTCCAAACTGTTATTGAGTTATCAATTTTTGAAATTTTTGGGTAAAAAATTTTCAATCGATTATAGATTTGTGATAAGTATCGATATCCAGAAAAAATCGGTGGTCATTTTTTTCGTTTTCGAATGTAGTTTCAGAAAAAAAATCCAAAAAAATTATCCGAAGCCATCATCACTGAGTTATTCACGTTTGAATATTGAAATCGAGATTTTCAAAAAGTTGGACCCCTTCGATTTTTTTGAAAAATTTCCCCAAAATTCTACTCCAAATGACGGAATTTTTGAGCCACTAATCAGAATGTGATTGCAATTATTTCTATTTTTTATCGAATTTTGAATTTTTTTTTTTTCATCAAATTATTGATAATTTCATTTTTTTTTTATTTAAATGCTCTCCAAAATTGTCAAGAATAATTTTATTGAAAATAATCTAACATTAGTCAGTTTAGAATATCTATGTTTCAAGCTTCATCTTCCCAAATTTTTTTACCGACTACTGGTAAAATCGTCGATAATTGGAAAATAGTCATTTATCGATCATTGATAACGGAAGTGACATGTTAAATTCATCTAAATTGATTTTAGGTTATGTTTTCCAATTAACTTCGATATTTTAATCGTCATTGTATGACGCAGATAACTCATTTTTTAACATAAAAAGTTTTTTTGTGAATTATTTTGTTTATTAACAATTATAATGCCAAAATTCCGCGATCGTTGTTGTAATCCAATGAATTTGGAGAAACACAAAATTAAAATCGGCTTACGGGGAATACCTGAGCATTTAGTAGTCCGTTTCAATTTATCAACTGAAGAACGAATATGTTCTGGGTGCTATAAAAAATTACTCAATCTCACATCTGATAATTATTCCGATAAAAGTGATACTGAAATTCCTGAAAATTTTGAATATGAGCAAGACGTTAAAAGTCAACCTATTGATGTTGACCATTCTCAAGTCAATACTTTGACAGGTATTTCTTTGAATATTGCCGTAACAAATTCAATAGTACCGAAATTTGTGTTTATTTAGTAGTCACAATACTCAATCTTTCTTGCTTTTTAGAGCCAACAACAAGTTTTGAAGGATCTGATATTCAACAAAGTAGTTCATCGTTGTCTCAATCAAGTTTGGATATTACACTTTCATCTGTGAATGAAGCTTTGTTATTATTGAATCAGTCTCCAATTCCTACACGCAGAATGAATAGCGATACGTATTTAAACAATAAAGTCATTCGTGTTTCTCATAATTTGAGAAAAACATTAGGAATTGGAAATAATTTGAGTGGTGAATACTGCGATGCAGATGCTGCTGATATTATTTTCAAATTACGAAAAAAATTTAATGACAATAATACAAGCAGATCCTCACGTGTACAAATTTTGACTTTAATGCCGTCAAGTTGGACTGTTGACAAAATTGTTGACGTTATGGGTGCTACTGAATATATGGTGCGAGTAGCAAAAAAACTTGTTGCTGAAAAAGGAATATTAGCAATACCTGCCAGGAAAATTGGTGAGATTTCGAACATATTAATGCATTTCGAAATTTTATAATAAAAATGGATTTTATAGGTCGTGAATTGTCTGCTGAATTGGTGTCGACTGTTAGTAGTGTTATAGGCTATGTTCTGGATACAAATTTAAATAATCGCGCTATAACACGGCATATTTGAGCTCAGTCGGTAAGGTAGATCTCTACATGTCCGATCGTAGGGTTTATGTTATCGACAATATGGTTTCCCATACTATAGTATGATGTTTTTAATATGCTATAGTACTACATTCAAATAATAAATGAAATAGTTCCTATAGTACATTCGAATAATAGACAAAATGATTCCTATAGTATAATGTTTTCATACTATAGTACATTCTAAACAAAATGGATCCTATAGTACTGCATATTATCATTCGTGATCGATTTTTACGAGGGAAACATTATGGTTGATTCTCATGTATGACATAAATTTTTTTACATGGGAAACAATATGGCTGATTCTCATGTACTACATATATCGATCGACAGAATTCATGATCCACTAATATGCATGCGTCTATTTTAACGTAAAAATATTATGAACACATTTCAATAAAATGTTTGATGAATAACTATAATATTTATTCACACAACTATATTAAAAAGTGGTGGGGATGATTGTATAAAATGATCAAAATATTCAATAATAATGTTCAGTATCCTCAAGAGAGCATCAAGGTACGCGCGCAAAAAATTCAAAATGGAGGTCATAGTGGATATGCAAGGATTCAAATGGAAAAACAATGAATTTATTGTTAAAGAGTTTGCAATGATACAACTTGATAAGAAAGATGATCATGGAACACGTATATTATTCAAACCACCATGCAAGTGGGATGATTTACCAAAACAATATAAAGCAACAAATTCTTGGCTGATACGCAATTACCATGGGATATTTTGGGATGATGGTGATATACCATATGAAAAATTGTGTGATATTCTGGAGATTATATTGAAGGATGTGGATTATATCTATGTCAAAGGTGTTGAGAAGAAAGAATGGTTGCACAATATAATTGGATATACACAGAAAAAAATTATAAATATTGAAAAATGTTCATCATTGAAAAATGTGTATACTTCTGATTGTAATTATCATACATTTGAGAATTTCATAGGCCTCCATTGTGCTCATGAAAATGTTAAACAATTGAAAAGTTGGTTGGAAAAAAAAATAATTTATTAGAAAATAAATATTAACCAAAAGAATATATATATTATAATTTACTTTAAACCTCATTATCCTAATAACCTCATATTATCCCTTAAATTGCTATTGCCATTATTTGCTATGGGTGCGAAAAAAGATTAACAGGTAGCATGGTTATGGCACGCGCCATTTCATTCAAATATAGATAACAAAGGAATATCAGTAGCACTACCTCAAAATATACCTATATATTGGAGGTAATAAGCGTGCGCATCATCCCTCGTAATGCCCAAATTTCATTGGATATGACCCCTCCGACGCACGACCTCCCCCGATGATGGCAACCATTTTCTTTAAGACAAAGCACGAGGCTTTTCATTATTCTCTGAATTATTGCACAATCATCATTAGATTTTTTTCTATCATCACATAAAATTTTAGCGTCTGAAAATATTTCAAATACTAAGTGAAAACGTTTTCATCTGAAAAAAAAAAGGAAAATGTAAGTATAAATAATTATTATTTATAAATTTCTTCTGGAAACAAGTTTAAATTCAATTTATTCTCACACAAATTTTTTATTTCATTAACCTTTTCTTCATTTGCTGCATGTTCAACTCAATGAATAATTATATTTGAAAATTTATATATATTTTCAATTAATTGGTATCATTTTTGTATTAATTTTAATATGATTAAAATATTTTATTCTTTACAGATAAAACAATGGCGTATATAAAATATAGAATTTATGTGCCATGTGAATGGATGATAGATATGAACTACGAAAAACTCATCGATGAATTATATAATGAGATGGAATATTATGTTGATGTTAATTTAAATACTGACGGATTTGTCAGCACAAAAAATAATATTTCAACTTATTTAATAATCGATAATATTAGAAAATTTTACTGGTTTAAACGGATCAGGATCGAGGATGATGATCGTCCTCCAACGGTCAATTATTTCCCTCGCCTAGCACCACTTCATTTAGAGGAGGAATGGAAATTTATACCACCCAATAACAACGACAACAATGATAACAACAACGATAACAACAATGATGATACGGATGAGGTCAGCACTGATGATGATGATGATGATGATGATTATGATGATGATGATGATGATGATGATGATGATGATGATGATGTTGATGATGGAAATCATGCAGAAATGCATGAATTTTTCTTGCAAAACTGGGTAGCTGCTGGGTATGATAGTGATTATGCATCATATGAGGAAGATGATGATGATGATGATGATGATGATGATGATTATGATGTTAATAATATAAATTAAAATATAAAATAAAATAAAATAAAATAAATTAACAAATAATAAAAATGTGTTTGAAATAAATTTTTTTAAAATAAGTTTTTGAATTATATAAATAATAAAATATTTTTTGATGTTAGGTTATATAATAAAATGAATACATTATAAATTAATTTTTATTTTTTTATTTATAGATAAAATTTAACATACAATCATATTCAAAATAATGATTAATTTATTAGTTTTTATTTAAAATAATGTCTTTTATTTAATATTTATGAATTCAAATTCATTGTACTGTCCACCAATATAATGAATAGTGAGAGTTCCATTTATTGCTGCGTCTATTAATAATTCATATTGATCTCGTTCTTTTAATAGGAGTTTTACAGTCCTCGATGGTAGAAAAACAGTGAATTCATCATTCAATGTTACAACAATGGTTTCACCAAATTTTGTTTTGATCGCTCGCATTTCAGTTACTTTATATTTAGTATCAACTTCTAGTTTTTTCCATGACTTCGTTGGTAGAAAATATTCAGCTCGGCAAACTTCATTTAATTTAGAAAAATCCATTTTTAAAAAATATTTGAGATGTATGTTATCTTGATATCACTCACAGATGAAATGTTGAGAATGAAGAAATTTTCATATTTTTTTATAACTTCCACCCCACTCTCATATCATAAAGGTAAGAGTGGGAAGTGATCATGATTGGTTTAAACAAGTTTCAGAGATGACGTTATCCTACTTTCTGATTGATTTAAACAAGTTTGAACATGTTTCAGCGATGACATTATCAAAAATGATGCTTTGTGATTGATTCAAACAAGTTTGAACATGTTATTCTTTCAGATTATTGGTTCCCCACTCTTTCAAAGAAAAAACCGTTAGAATTTCTTTGTTCTACAGTATTTAGAGATCACTTATCTTTCAAATATGAACAAAAGATGACATCATCATGTTATTCTTTCAGATTATAAGTTCTCCCTACTCTTTCAAGATAAAAAAACGGTTAGAATTTCTTTGTTCTACAGTATTTAGAGATCACTTATCTTTCAAATATAAACAAAAGATGACATCATCATGTTATTCTTTCAGATTCTAAGTTCTCCCCACTCTTTCAAGATAAAAAAACGGTTAGAATTTCTTTGTTCTACAGTATTTAGAGATCACTTATCTTTCAAATATAAACAAAAGATGACATCATCATGTTATTCTTCCAGATTATAAGTTCTCCCCACTCTTTCAAGATAAAAAAAACGGTTAGAATTTCTTTGTTCTACAGTATTTAGAGATCACTTATCTTTCAAATATAAACAAAAGATGACATCATCATGTTATTCTTTCAGATTATAAGTTCTCCCCACTCTTTCAAGATAAAAAACGGTTAGAATTTCTTTGTTCTATAATATTTAGAGGTCATTACATTTTCTAAGTATTAAGAAAAACCGATGAAAGTTCTTTGTTTAGCTCCCCACTCTTCATTTTTCCTAACATTATAAAAGCATGCACATTTGGAATATTAAATTAATTTAAAAAAAACTTCAAAGCATAAAGTATTCATCAATATAGCAATCAAAATGAAAAAACAATTTAACGATTTAATTGAAAGTCTCCAAGATGGATTTAAATTATGTTTGAACTTAAATAATCATCTAGAAAGTTTCAATTATGCGAATAGATGGAGAAGAATTGGTGCAAAAAATTTGCAATTATTGAATAAGATTTTGAAAAAGTGTAAAACGCGTAGAGATAAAGTGCAAGTGTTAACATGTATTTCACAGTTGCAATCATTGATTGTTAAGTTCAATAAATTACATAGAAAAAAATATAATATAATTGGTGGTAATATTAATATTAATGAAAATAATATACAATGGAATGATTTGCAATCAGTTTTCAACGGAAGAATTAAAACGGGTATGATTACGAACATTAAACATATAGATTTGAAAGCATTTTTAAAAGATGCAGAAGAAACATTCATCACAAAAGTGAAACAAACAATGCAAGAAAATAATAATATCAAAGTGAATGTTGTGTTAGCCTGCAGATTTGAAAACATGAAAAATGGTTGTACAGTTGAAGAAGTTAAATATTTTAATACACAAAATATACCTATACTAAGATCAACGGATATTAATGAGTGGTATAAAGACAATATTATAGATATTTTAACAGTTAAAGTTGATGAATTTGAAGAACGTGATTCTGGCTGGTCAATGAATTAAATAATTAACTTAGTTGTCAATTTCAATAAATATATGGTAATGAGTGGTGGTATTTCCACATTTGTAGAATTACCACGATACATACAATTGAGGAAAGCTGTAGTAAATATTAAAAACAACGATGAATATTGTTTTTTGTGGTGTATTGTAGCAGCTCGGAATCAAACAAATACAAATCCAAGTATAACATATTCATATCCTCATTATAGTGAAGTGAATCTCAAATATGAGGGACTTAGATTTCCAATGACATTAGATCAAATACCAAAATTTGAGATGATGAATAATTTATCAATCAATGTATATGGTCTTGAAGATGAAAATCAAGAAAAAAGTGATATAGTTCCTTATTATATAACTAAAAATGTTCAAGAACCAAGAATTCACCTATTGATGATTGGAAGTAATATTACAAGTTATAATAATGATTGTAAAAAAATTTATCATTTTGCGTGGATACGCAACATTTCACGATTAATATCAAGACAAATAAGTAAAACTACAAGACGCACCCACATGTGTGATAGATGTTTATGTCATTTTAAATCACTCAATGCTTATGAAAATCATAGAATGGATTGTCAGAACATCAACAAGACACTTCGAGTCATTCTACCAAAGGAAAATGAAAATTTTTTATTCTTCAATAACTATAAATATAAAGAATCTGTACCATTCGCTGTATATGCTGATCTTGAGTGTATTTTGGAATCAAACGCGGATGGATCTCAAAAACATGTACCACACAGCATTGCATATTATGTTCATTGCTCACATGATGATTCATTATCAAAATTTGAATTGAAACGAGATATTGATTGCATCAAATGGTTCACTAATGAAATGTATCAATTAGCAATTGAAGTGAATCGAATATATTTCCAACATAAAAAACCTATGAAAGCATTGACAAATCAACAGAAGCATGAATATAA
Organism: Microctonus brassicae; assembly: GCA_918226075.1. Lineage (NCBI taxonomy): Eukaryota > Metazoa > Arthropoda > Insecta > Hymenoptera > Braconidae > Microctonus > Microctonus brassicae. Next base: position 14,803,810 of record OW445482.1, read on the forward strand.
TAACGCAAGATTGTGTCACATATGTGAACAGTTATTCAATGAAACGGATAAAAAGCATCGAGATCACTGTCATCTGACTAGAGAGTATCGTGGTGCAGCACATGAAAGTTGTAATATGCAATATCAACTTCCACATTATATCCCCGTTGTATTCCATAATTTATCTGGATATGATTCACATTTTATAATCAAATCAATAGCTAAAGATTTTGAAGGGGAATTATATTTGCTACCAATAAATAAGGAAAAATATATTTCATTTAGTAAAAAAGTGAAAGACACTAAAATATCATTGAGATTCATCGACTCATACAGATTCATGGCAAGCAGCATTGATAAATTATCATCAAATATAAATGATGATGATAAAGTAATAACTCGCAAATATTATAAATCTGATGATCAATATAAATTAGTGACGAGAAAAGGTATTTTTCCATACGAATATATTGATAGTTGGAAAAAACTCGATGAGAAAGAATTGCCTACAAAAGATAAATTCTTCTCAAAATTGAATAATTGTGGAATAACAGATGAAAATTATGATCATGCGAAAACGATTTGGAATAAATTCAAGATCAAAACATTGGGAGAGTATTCAGATCTTTACCTCAAGACGGATGTATTACTTTTAGCGGACATTTTTGAAAACTTTAGACATAGCTGCTACTCAACATATAATCTAGATCCATTACATTATTATACAGCACCAGGTTTAGCTTTCGATGCAATGTTAAAATATACCAACATAAAATTAGAGCTCTTGACAGATCCGGAAATGTTATTATTCATTGAAAAAGGGATAAGAGGTGGTGTATCTCAATGTTCAAATCGTTATGCTAAAGCGAACAATAAGTATATGGGTGATCAATTCAACCCAAATGAAGAAGAATCATATCTAATGTATTTCGACGTCAATAATCTTTATGGTGCAGCTATGAGTGATTATTTACCTTCTGGTGGATTTAAATGGATTAAAAATGCATTCAATGAGAATGACATAATCAACATTTCAAACGATTCATCATTCGGGTATATATTTGAAGTTGATATGATGTATCCGGAAGAGCTTCATGAGATGCATCGTGATTTACCATTGTGTCCTCAACACTTTATACCACCAACAGGAAAACATTCAAAACTGATGACAACTCTTCTACCTAAAGAAAAGTATGTAATTCATTACAAAAATTTGAAACAATGCTTGACTTTGGGTATGAAGATTCATAAGATTCACAAAATCCTAAAGTTTGAACAATCACCTTGGTTGAAACCATACATAGATTTGAATACAGATTTAAGAAAGAAAGCTAAGAATGAATTCCAGAAAGGATTCTTTAAATTGATGATCAACTCAGTGTATGGTAAAACAATGGAGAATGTACGAAAGGATAAGGAAGTGAAATTGGTAACAAAGTGGGATGGAAGGTGTGGTGCACGAGCACTAATAGCAAGACCAAATTTTCATAGCTGCACCATTTTCGATGAAGATATGGTTATCATTGAGTTAAATCGTGTTAAAGTTAAGTTTAATAAACCGATATTCGTAGGATATTCTATTTTAGATATATCAAAAATATATATTTACGATTTTCATTATGAATATATTAAAAAAATGTTTCCAAATCAACAATCTAAGTTAATGTATACAGATACTGATAGTCTCATCTATCATTTAATCACACCTGATGTGTACGAAATCATGAAACGTGATATTCACAAGTTCGATACGAGTGATTATTCACAAAATAATATTTATGATATGCCATTGATGAATAAGAAAGTATTAGGTTTAATGAAAGATGAAAATAATGGGAAAATAATGACTGAATTTATAGGACTTCGTGCGAAATTATATTCATTTGAAGTATTGAATAATAATCATGATCAGAAAAAGGCAAAAGGTATCAAAGCGTCATCATTGAAAAAGATTACATTCAATGATTATAAACAATGTCTATTTGAACATCATAATTTATTTGTAAATCAATATTTAATTAGAAGTAAAAAACATGAAGTTAATACGATAGCGCAAAGGAAAGTAGCTTTAAGTTGGGAGGATGATAAGCGAATTATTTCTGAACAAACCACAGATACAATTCCTTGGGGTTATCATGGTTTAATTTACCAAAATAATTGTGATGATATGATGTAAATAAATAAGCATGTATATATTTGAAAATATTTTATTTTTACAAATCCTTTTATTTTATTACAAATCCTTTTCACTTATCCAACTATTGTGTGAATTATTAAATCCTAACCATTTTACATAACATTTATTTCCTTGTTTTCGTAATACTTTTTCTATAAGATAAATGTCAGGATATTTCACTTTGCTAAGCTCTTCTTCATAGAAGCAACCCATAATCGGTTCATTATGAATATCAATTAGTTTATAAGTTGGTGGAATGGTATTTTTCACTTCATCGATGGTGAATATTTCTGTTGTCCAATTTGGTGTACATCCTTTTTCAAATATATGTTTATATTTGCTTACTCGAACCTTATCACCAATTTTAAACTTATATCGCTGCTTTTTAACTATTTGATAAGATTTATATACTGTGTGAAGTAACAATTTTTCATTTTCCTTTGTCACATCCTTAGGTTTCATCTTTATTGTTCTATGTTTTGTATTATTATATTCATCTATGAGATTTGGTAAAATATTAATCCATTTATATGTCCTCTGAAGACTGAATTGTTTCCACATTTTATTTTTAAGTGTACGATTAAAACGTTCACATATTGAAGCTTTCAAGTTCGTGAATGTTGAATATAATTGAATATTGTAATGTTTCATGAGCATCTTAAATTCTTTATTATAAAATTCTTTACCACGATCAACATGTAATTTTTCAGGTTTACGTGAAGTTTTTATGATAGATTCCATTGCTTTTGTAACATCTTTCCCATTTTTTGTTTTCAATTGTACTGCCCATGCGTATTTTGAGAAAATATCAATTACAGTTAGCAGATATTTGAAACCATTATTTGCATAAGCTGACATATCAACAAGATCAGCTTGCCATGTTTCATCTAATCCTCTCATTTCAACATGACGACGTTTATAATTGACACGAGCAGGCTTATGTAATTCATCAACTATCACTGCTTTCATCATAATTATTTGTTAACAGATTCTAATAGTTTTTTAATATTATTTTCAATAATATTTGTTCTGAAATCGTTTAATGTTTTGGTATTATTTTTACATGCTTCATTCACTGCAGCTAGTTCAGAAGTTAGTTTAGAAATGAGATTTATCTGTTTAGATAGTTCCTTTTCTATATTTTTACGATAACTATTAACTGTGTTACGCATATTCATTTTATAATTTGTTATAAGATCATTACATTCAATAATATCATGACGTAAAATAAATAAAGTTTGATTCAAGTCATCAATTTCTTTTCGTATGTAACTTTTTACAATCTTCATAGGTACAGCATCATTATCATGCAGAGGATCTGCAATGTTACATAGCCTTTCATCATCCATGTCATATTGCCCATCAGATGTAATCTTGAAACCATAACCAGGAGGACCACGATCTGGTTTTGCATTACTTTTCACTAACTTTCGTCCAAATATATCAACACTCATCTTGTTACTTCAACTATCGAGGTATAAATGATGAACTTTATGAAATCATTGTTAATATATAATTTTTGCTTCACGTAGTTCTTCAATAATCGAAATTATTTCATTTGTATGACTTGGGTTGCCCGCAGATTGAGATGCTAAAAGTAATCGTAAGCGATCAACAAGTTCATTAGGATCATCCCAGTATACATAATCCAAAGGTTTACTTCTTCTTTCAGCTATTTTATAGTAAGGTAGTGCTCTTCCAGATTTCTGTTTTATATTTTTTTCAATATATTGTTTATATTTCAAACTCTTATCCATCATGAGACTACCATCAGGATCATAGCGTTTATAGAGTGCATTTGTTGATTTAATGATATTCATATAATTTTCTTTATCTTTATCACTTATGATTGATTCATTTGGTGATTTAGTGAATAATAATTCAATTAATCCAGGAGTTTGTTGAAAACGTTCATCACCAACACTTATAATATTATTATTGAACTCAATATTGGTATCACCAATTTTCAATTGATTATTAGTTGTCTTGCGTACACCGAATCTAACATCCAATTTACTATTACTCTGTTTACCCATAAGCATTTTCATGTATGATGTTAAATTATCTTCATGCTTTAAAGGTGAACTTTGAGATGTAATTTCATCATGTTCGAATCGTTTAATAGTATCATTATTATCAAATAATGTTCCTTCTTCATCATAATTCATAGCAGTTGCAAACGATTGATCTGGTTCATTCTTTATACGAATATCAGCCAATTCATCTTTTATTTCTTGCTTCATCTGATTAGATGTTGTTACTAAATTTTCCAATGGTTTCACAATAGGTTTAAAAGCATCCTTCATAATCTGTTCTGATATTTCTTTACCATGCTTTATCATTCTATGCTTATAACGTATTGCATCACTTGCTTTTACTATTTGCGTTAATGTATCGATGTTTGAAGCAGCCATGTTGACGCATTTAAGTCTATAATAGAACTGTAATATCTTAAACATTTCATTTACTTATAAAGCAGTCAAAACCTTTTCTATATCTTCCTGAATTAATGTCACTATCTTTGTCAATAACTATGAAACTATATTTATCATCATTCCAGCATGATAAACATATACCTCTGAACTCTTTATATGTCATATCAGTATTAACATGATCATCATAAACATGTTTGAGATTCATTTCATCCTGCTTGAATAGTACTATCAAATTTACATTATCACGTATCAAATGTTTTGGTATACGTGTATACGTTTGACATAAATAAAATGAATCAACATCTCTATGTCGTCCCATACAGAAAAAAGCTCTAATATTATCTTGCTTCTCACAAGCTACATCATCAAAAATCATGATAGAATTTGGTCGTGCCTCTTCAGGTGTAACTACCTTCTCATGATCACTAAATGGAAAATATTCAACACCCTCTACAGGTTTTAATATATTTTCCAAGTATTTATACTTTGGTTGATTCAATGATTTTGAATAAACATAAATATTTTCAAATCTCAAACCATTGGGATGAGTAATGAGTGCTAGAAGTGCATTCGTTTTACCACAATTTGATGGACCACAAAAAATAGCTCGCATACTATTTGGTAATAATTCACCATGTCGTTTCTCTTTATTATTTTGTTGAGGAATTTCATTATCGAAATTCATAATAGGTAATGTTATTGTCTGCTTCTTGAACTTAACTGTGGATAACTGTTTCTCGCACGCTATTATGATTACAACTAAACGTTAATTTATATGGATAATTGCTTATATATCTGTGATGATGGAACAATTTAGTTAGTTATCTAAAGACTACCATTGTATTCACATGGCACCACGTTCCATTCGCGGTAAAGGTTTCATCAACAATATTATTAACAAGCTACCTTTCGAAGCACATATCCCCGGCTACCAATATTGTGGTCCCGGCACTAAATTATCAAAGAGGCTAGCACGTGGTGATTTAGGGATCAATCCCCTTGATGCTGCATGTAAAGATCACGATATTGCATACTCTCAAAATCCTGATAATATCATTGAACGAAATAAAGCTGATAGAATATTAGCTAAAAAAGCATCAGCACGTATTGTTGCTAAAGACGCGAATATTGGTGAGAAGGCTGTAGCTTGGGGTGTGATTAACATTATGAATATGAAATCTAAACTCGGTGCTGTTATGAAGAGGAGAAAAGTTACTCATGCACGTAAAAAGAAAAAACCTGTAATATCTTTCAAGGAAATTATGAAAGAAGCGAAAAATTCAATGCATTCAGATGCAGATATTTTCAAGTCAGCATTGAATGGTGCACGAGCTGCTGTGAAAAAAGCTGGTGGTAAAAGTAAAGTGGGTGCCCCACCACGTATATTACCAGTACCAATGAAAACAGGAGGTATTTTACCTTTCCTCCTACCAATTTTTGCTGGTTTGAGTGCTGCTGGTGCTCTAGCTGGTGGTGCTGCTGGTATAGCTAAAGCTGTGAATGATGCGAGTGCAGCAAAACGTGAATTAACAGAGAATAAACGTCACAATGAAACGATGGAATCTATTGCTTTAGGCAAAGGAATGTATTTGAAACCATATAAACAAGGTTTAGGTCTTTACTTGAATCCTGCAAAAAACTTATAGACCTACCACATCGAGCATTAACCGATGCTGATCTCATGAAGTATGCTAAAATTATGAAAATTCCATATTTTCGTGGAATATTCATGAGAAATAATTTACCAGAATCAGGTCCATGGAAGAATGAATCAGCTATTATCAATCTTGATGATAAAAATGGACCTGGAACTCATTGGGTGGCATATATGAAAAAGAATAAAGATGTTACATACTTTGATAGTTTCGGTGATTTGCAACCTCCTAAAGAATTAATGGATTATCTCGATGTTGGTAGGGCGAAATATAATCATAACAGATATCAAGACTATAATACTGTAATATGTGGTCATCTATGTTTGAAATTTTTAACTCAGCAACTATAAAAACATGATGATATAGTGAATTAACATCAGTCATGGATGATTCGTTGACATTAACTCTAACGGGGAGATCCTCGGTATTGGAAACTCAATATTTTCCATCAATTGAACTTTCACCACATAAAACATATATGTTGGGACTTATTGAATTGCTAACTTTTAATTCAATTCCTAATGTTGATGAGACCAACAACAAATTTGACATAATTAGAGGTGAAAATCCAACAATCATTCCAACTGGTAGCTATGAAATCGAAGATATTGAGAGTTATGTGCAGAAAGCATTACCAAACATACAATTCACACTCAAACCCAATAATAATGAATTGTGTTGTGAGATTCAAAGTAATGTTTCTATAAATTTTATACCTGAAGATTCTATTGGACGATTGTTGGGATTTGAGCCACGTATACTTGAAGCAGGCAATATCCATAAGTCTGACTTGCCAGTGACAATACTTAAAGTTAATGCACTTCGTGTTGAATGTAATATCACCACCGGAGCTTATATTAATGGTCATCGTGTACATACAATACATGAATTTTTTCCAACTGTCCCACCAGGATATAAGATCGTTGAAGTACCATCACATGTCATTTACATGCCAATCACTGTTCAGTCAATACAACATTTACAACTAAGAATAGTTGACCAAGACGGTGAACTTGTAAACTTTCGCGGTGAAATCATAACTATTAGATTACACATAAAGTCAATAAAGTGATGGGTATTGTATATGATACAGTCATTCAACCATCAATAGTTCATAGTGGTGGGAGTTATAAAAGCAAGTCAACATGTCGAAAAAGAATCAGTCATCACGAACCACACAAACAGCTAACACCTCAGAACATTCAACTGCTGAAAAATCTGGGATTGAAACTACGTGGGAAACAATAAAAGTGTGTTGTTTTTGCTTTGTATGTCTAATACCATGGCGCAAATCTTAAATATTCAAAAAGCAATTGTATTCGATGAATCTATTGCACATTATGAAATTCATGCACATCTACCATATGCATCGTCAACATTCAACAACAATGATGAAATTCGTATTGCTGTACAACATCAAGACTTATGTTTATTACCAAGCAAAAGCACATTACATATCTGTGGACGATTGACTAAGGGTGAGAATGCTGCAGTCGCAACTACATCACTAGTAAACCTTGCCATATGTCATCTATTTGAGGAAATACGTTATGAATTGAATGCAGTTGAAATTGATCGAAATAAAAATGTTGGTATAACATCTCTTATGAAAGGATATGTTTCCCTATGCTCAGGACAGAATTATCTCTTAGAGAATGCTGGATGGTTAACTCAAGATAATGATAAAATAATTGATGCCAATGGATATTTTGATATATCTATTCCGTTAAATTTATTGTTGGGATTCGCTGAAGATTATCAGAAAGTTATTGTGAATGCTAAACATGAATTAATTCTCACGAGAGCGAATACTGATTCAAATGCTATTGTGCAAACTGTAGTAGAAGATGTGAAGCTCACCCTTCAGAAAATTGAATGGATGATACCATATGTAAAAGTCTCAGACACACAAAAAATACAATTGCTCAATTACAAAGCTAAAGATCCATCTATTTCAATGAGTTTTCGTGCATGGGAATTATATGAATATCCATTACTTCCAACATCTACAAAAAACGTTTGGGTTGTTAAAACTACAACACAATTGGAAAAACCACGCTATATCATACTAGGATTTCAAACTGCTAGAAAAAATAATGTAAGGAAAAATGTTAGTCATTTTGATCATTGTAAATTGAGAGATGTAAAAGTATTTCTTAATTCACAATCTTATCCTTATGGAAATTTAAATTTAGATTTTAATAAAAATCAATATGCTATATTATATGAAATGTATACAAATTTTCAATCATCATACTATGGTAAAGAATCAAATCCTATGTTAACAAAAGCTCAATTTGTATCACATGCACCACTTGTAGTGATTGATTGTTCAAAACAGAATGAAAATTTAAAATCAGGACCAGTCGATGTACGAATTGAAATTGAATCTGCTAATGACTTTCCAGCTCAAACCACAGCTTATTGTTTGATGTTGCATGATCGTATTGTTGAATATAAACCTATCAGTGGTGTCGTAAGAAAATTAGTTTAAGAAAAAAATATTTTATATTAATGTAGTAGATAGAATAATTAATATACGAACTTGTTGAATAAAAGATAAAAACTAATTTATTGTTATTATTATTATTATTATTATTATTATTATTATTATTATACAATAACCTGAAATCAAAAAAAATATTATCCTAATGAAGGTGTTGAAATAATTAAATAGTTTTAATATTTTTAATATTTAATATTTATTATTATTTAATTTATTATTTAATTTATTATTTGATATTCATTTTAAACTAAATATATTTAAACATGATCATCATCATCCTCTTCTTCTTCGCAGGATAAAAATCCACTATCATCGCTATCGGCGACTATCCAATTTTGTAGCAGAAATTCCTGCATTTCTACATAATTTATATTATTTCTATCATCATCGTCATCATCATCATCATCATCATCATCATCATCATCAGTGCTGACCTCATCTGTATCATCATTGTTGTTATCATTGTTATCATTGTTATCGTTGTTAGGTGGTAAAAATCTCCATTCCTCCTCTAGGTGAATCGGCGCCAGTCGTGGATAATAATTGACCGTTGGAGGACGGTCGTCATCCTCAATCCTGATTCGTTTGAACCAATAAAACTTTCTTATGTTGTCAATGATTAATAAAGCTGCAATATTTTTTCGTGTTGCTGTAAAACCATCTAAATTCAAATGTATATCGATATAAAATTCTATTTCATCATACAATTCCTCGATGAGTTTTTCGTAGTTGTTATCTACGATCCATTCACATGGCACATAAATTGCATATTTTATATACGCCATTGTTTTATCTGTAAAGAACAAAATATTATTTTTTAATCATATTAAATTATATAAATTAAAATTAATACAAAAAATGATTCAAATTAATTGAAAATATATATAAATTTTCAAATATAATTATTCATTGAGTTGAACATGCAGCAAATGAAGAATAAGTTGATGAAATAAAAAATTTGTATGAGAATAAATTGAATTTAAAATTGTTTCCAGAAGAAATTTATTGATGATAATTATTTATACTTACATTTTCCTTTTTTTCCGATGAAAACGTTTTCACTTAGTCTTTGAATTATTTTCAGACGAGAAAATTTTATGTGATGATGATAGGAAAAAATCTAATGATGATTGTGCAATAATTCAGAGAATAATGAAAAATAAGAAAAGCCTCGTGCTTTGTCTTAAAGAAAAATGATTGACGTCATCGGGGGAGGTCATGCCCAATGAGATTTGGGCATTATAAGGGATGATGCGCACGCATCGTCTTTAATATATAGGTATATTTCATGGGTGGTGTTACTGATTCCTTTGTTATCTATATTTGAATGAAATGGCGCGTGCCATAACAATGCTACCTGTGAACCTTTTTCACACCCGTTAGCAAATAATGAAAATTAGCAATTTAAGGGATAATTTGAAGATAATTATAATGAGGTTTAAAGTATATATAATACATATTCTTTTGGTTAATATTTTTTTATTTAATTATTTTCAAAGTTATAATAGATTTTTCTTGTCAAAAAAATATTTTTTATAATAAATTATTTTTTTCTTCAAACCAACTTTTCAATTGTTTAACATTTTCATGAGCACAATGGAAGCCTATGAAATTTTCAAATGTATGATAATTACAATCAGAACCATACACATTTTTCAATGATGAACATTTTTCAATATTCATAATTTTTTTCTGTGTATATCCAATTATATTGTGCAACCATTCTTTCTTCTCAACACCTTTGACATAGATATAATCCACATCCTTCAATATGATCTCCAGAATATCACGCAATTTTTCATATGGTATATCACCATCATCCCAAAATATCCCATGGTAATTGCGTATCAGCCAAGAATTTGTTGCTTTATATTGTTTTGGTAAATCATCCCACTTGCATGGTGGTTTGAATAATATACGTGTTCCATGATCATCTTTCTTATCAAGTTGTATCATTGCAAACTTTTTAACAATACATTCATTGTTTTTCCATTTGAATCCTTGCATATCCACTATGACCTCCATTTTGAATTTTTTGCGCGCGTACCTTGATGCTCTCTTGAGGATACTGAACATTATTATTGAATATTTTGATCATTTTATACAATCATCCCCACCACTTTTTAATATAGTTGTGTGAATAAATATTATAGTTATTCATCAAACATTTTATTGAAATGTGTTCATAATATTTTTACGTTAAAATAGACGCATACGTATTAGTGGATCATGAATTCTGTCGATCGATATATGTAGTACATGAGAATCAACCATATTGTTTCCCATGTAAAAAAATTATATGTCATACATGAGAATCAACCATAATGTTTCCCTCGTGAAAATCGATCACGAATGATAATATGCAGTACTATAGGATCCATTTTGTTTAGAATGTACTATAGTATGAAAACATTATACTATAGGAATCATTTTGTCTATTATTCGAATGTACTATAGGAACTATTTAATTTATTATTTGAATGTAGTACTATAGCATATTAAAAACATCATACTATAGTATGGGAAACCATATTGTCGATAACATAAACCCTACCATCGGACATGTAGAGCTTTACCTTACCGACTGAGCTCAAATATGCCGTGTTATAGCGCGATTATTTAAATTTGTATCTAGAACGTAGCCTATAACAGTACTACTGTTATAAATTTTTACAATGACGATGAAATGAGCTCTGTTATGCCAGGAAAAAAAGATTTTATTTCTTTACGTAATGATGATGGTACCAAAGTTCAAACTCAGAAACGTCTAGTGCTCTGTAATTTGAAAGAACTTTATAAAATATTCAAATTAAGATATCCGACTATGAAAATTGGGTTTTCTACTTTTGCATCTTTACGGCCAAAATATTGTATTTTAGCTGGTGGATGTGGCACGCATACAGTTTGTGTTTGTTTTATTCATCAAAATATTAAACTTATGATTCTAGGCAAGTTAAATGATAGCTATTTAAAATAGTTTGGTAACTTCATTAACTGACAATACTTTATTAATTTTCTGAATAGGTGGTAACTTGTCACAACTAACTGAAAACTCAAATTCACCATTAAAAACTTATAATGATTATTTAAATGCTATAAAATGTCAAGAACCATCAGCTGAGTGCTTCTTCAATAATTGTTCTAATTGTCCAGGCGTTGAGAAGATAAAAAATATTCTATTAACCGAAATAGAAAATAACGAAGTTGATGAAATGACTTATAAACAATGGGTGTCTACTCCACGAATAACGCTTGAAACTACAGTCAAAAATGCGTTGGATTTCGTTGACGATTTTTGTGAAAAACTGTCGCTTTTATCGTCTCACAATTTTATTGCGAAAGAGCAAGCATCTTATTTGAGAATGCTTAAAGAGTCTTTGAAAGAGGATGAATTCATAGTCATTGTTGATTTTGCTGAAAATTATGCGTTTGTCGTTCAAGATGCTGCACCAGGATTTCATTGGAATAATGATCAAGCGACGGTGTACACTGTAGTTGTTTATTATAAGCTAAATAATGAACTTTCTCATCAAAGTATGGTCATCATTTCTGATTGTTTGAATCATGATGCTATTGCTGTGCATGTTTATTCTGGGATTATTATTAACTTTATCAAAATCCTTTCATCTAAAGTCTCAAAAATTTTTTTCTTTTCGGATGGTGCGCCTCAACAATATAAAAATTACAAACATTTTAGAAATTTATCATGTTATAAAGAAGACTATGATGTAAATTGTGAATGGAATTTCTTCGCAACAGCGCATGGCAAAGGCCCTTGTGATGGAATTGGTGGAACAGTTAAAAGAATGGCGGCACGAGCTAGTCTACAGTTACCACCTCATCTCCAAATATTGACACCAATACAATTATTCGACTGGTCGTCTCAAAATTTACCGAATATCAACATCAAGTTTTCAACAGTTCAACAATACAGCGAAATGAAAGAAAAATTAGACGTTCGCTTTAAAAATGCCAAACCAATTCCGGCAACACAAAAAATTCATAAAATTACACCTTTATCGGGCAATATTGTGGAAGTAAAGCTATATTCATCATCAGAAAAGAATTTAATCCATAGCACAATTAAAAAAATTAAAAAGTAATCATTATGTGTTAAAAAATAACGAAAATAATTAGTTCATGTGTAAAATAATTAAATTAAGTAAAATATTTTCAACCAAGTAATATAAGATTATTTTCAATAAAATTATTCTTGACAATTTTGGAGAGCATTTAAAAAAAAAAAATGAAATTATCAATAATTTGATGAAAAAAAAAAAATTCAAAATTCGATAAAAAATAGAAATAATTGCGATCACATTCTGATTAGTGGCTTAAAAATTCCGTCATTTGGAGTAGAATTTTGGGGAAATTTTTCAAAAAAATCGAAGGGGTCCAACTTTTTGAAAATCTCGATTTCAATATTCAAACGTGAATAACTCAGTGATGATGGCTTCGGATAATTTTTTTGGATTTTTTTTCTGAAACTACATTCGAAAACGAAAAAAATGACCACCGATTTTTTCTGGATATCGATACTTATCACAAATCTATAATCGATTGAAAATTTTTTACCCAAAAATTTCAAAAATTGATAACTCAATAACGGTTTGGAATAAAAGGCTAAAAATTAGCATGCAAACTGCTTTCAATACATACTAAAACATATAAAAAAATTAGCGAAATCGAAGAGGGTCGCGTCAAAACGTCGTCGAAATGGTGTGGAATGCCCCATATATACATATATATGTAATGAAATAATCAATCACATTATTGATTGAACAAAATTATTTCCCATCATAAATTATTAAGTGAAAATTATATATGATTTTAAAAGTTCATTAATTATTATAATTGACGCGTATAGTTAAAGAAAACAATAATCAAGAGCAATCAGTTTTCATAAATAAAATGATAAATATTCATACATATATCTCATATGATATTTATCATTCTATAAAAACATATCTCCAAACAATAAAAAATTTTGTCGTAGTATTGTTGACAACACAGTGACATATTTTATTTATATAATTGAAAATTAAAAACAGTGTATATATGTATCTTACCATAAATGACTTTTTCTGCCCTTTTTGCTGTATCTCCGAGCAGCTAGACAAACTTTTTTCGCATTTGTATTCCAATTGCTACGTACTCGATTCATGGTACTTATGAAGATGGTTTTCACCTAGATAACTGGAATAATTCTGAAAACTTATATTCTATTTCAATAACGTAAACACAAAATCAAATCTTGTATACCCATCCAATGAACGCCACGAGCAAGTAAAGTAGAGTCAAAGAGACAAAAATAGTAAATAAATAGAGAGAAAATAGAAGAAAGAGAGTAAATTGTATAGAATATAGAGTCAGTAGAGTCAAGAAAATATATTGTAAAGTAAATATATTGGTTTGGCCCCTAGAAAAGGTCAAACCAATATCAAAATTATTGTCAACATTTTCATCATATTATATTTTACCATTTAAATTCATTTCGATCAATTAATAAATATCTAAAGTCATTTCAATATTAAATAAATCATGTATAGTCCAATTTACTCACATTAATATTATTTGAGCATACGATATTATTTTCAGAGCCTTGAGAATTTCCCCAGGATTCTTTTAGGTTAGTGTAACTGGGGTGGCATCCCTTGCAAAAGAGTAAGTTGACGGTAACTCCGGAGGATAGAGATGAATATCCAGATTCTAGTGTTTTTGAGGAAAGGCGACCGTCACAATATATATATTGTGACGTCGTGATTATCACGATGTCGTTATCGACCTTGGAAACCGCGACATTGGAATAATTCGAATGAAAATTGCCCATCGATCCAATAGCAACCAAAACGATAATCGAAGAACTTAATTTCTGACGCGTGAATAATTTTGTCTGAGGATCACTGCCGAGCGGTGGGAGAAACCAACAGCAACGATGAGCAGTGTGTCACGTGAAGGAGAGGGAAATGCCCTACGACGATGCAGCAACGGCGTGAGAGTGGGAGAACGACCCGGAGAACACCATGCGATCAACGCGTCGAAAATAAAATCTATGATAGATTTATTGATTTGATAATTGTAATCATAGATTGAAAAATATTATGAATGTATGAATGAGCGAGAAATAGCGTAATTGAATTATAATTTGTCATTATTTAAATATTATTTAAACTTTAATGGAAATATGGCGAAAAATTAAGTTAAGAATTATGTTATTTTTGATGAGTGCATATAATAATACGCGAGGTGTGCTAGGGCCTAGAGCCAATTAAAACGACGAAAATTGAGCACGTGATTTAGTAATAAGGCGCACTAGGCTCGCGTAAATGCAGGAAAATTGGGGAGAAGTCACTCTCGACTGGAACTTTGCTGCGTGAAAGACGTATGGGGCAAGTTGTCATTTTGTTCCTGAAAAGTCAAAAATACATTGATTGAAGTTGTATCGTCTCAGCGCGTATCAACCTCACGAATTACGACCAGTGTCGTGCATCTACAATTTGGCCAGCCAAGTTGGAAAGAAAAGTAACATTTACGATCGAATCAGCTGGAGAAGGACGAGAAGCCACATCCATTCACCGTCGAAATTTTTGGTAAGCGAGCCTAGTTATTGCGTAACTAATCAATTAAATAACGAATATTCGTCGTTTTTGACGAGTCGTCGATTGTCATAAGTGGCTCAGAGGTTGTGAGTCCAACAATCAGTAAAAACAATTTTTATATTACTTCGCGTATATTATCCTTGCACTGGCAACAATATTTATTTAATTAAATAAATAATTTAACTTTTATGACATGAATAATTCATGTGTGTATGAAACACTATAAATATTACGATAGTTTGAAATTTTTGAAGACTAATTGTGACAAAATTACCGCACTGGAGTCGTCAATATATTTTGTTTAATTTTTCTTTTGCCGTCGGACAGCGTACGCGCGCATTATATAATTTTTTTTTTGTTTTGTTTGACTTATATTACTTGTAAAATTATTAATTATTTACTATATTAAATAAATCATGACGTAGTTACCTATACATTATTACCAATCTTCACTCAATCAATCTCACGAACTCATTTTAAGTTGAAATTAATTATCTGTAGCCCAATACCGCCGAACCTCGCCGCCTCCGCATCCTGAGGAGCCTAGCAAACGATATTTCGCGTATTTCAGTGCCTGCGAGGATTCAAGGACAACCCATAGTATCCATAGGTAAATCATAGAGTGGTTCCCTTAAGGGACCTGGCGCCCAACATTATTCCACGTCGCGTGGAGAATAAATCATCGATGGTATCGCGTTCTGGTCGCGTCATTGGTTATGGAAAAAGGTAAAAAAGGTGGTGAAACATTTATTTTGCATTTCAGCCGAGTTTATCAAAGGGCACCATAATTGCGAGTGCAATTGAAGTAAAAACACGTCGCAATATATATATTGTTACGCCCTGGATGTAATTTGGACGTGGAGTCGAGTTTTAAAATATTTATTTTTAATGGGATCGTTGCCGGCCACTGCTATGCGCAGCTGAAGTGCAAGGATGTTGAAAGTGAATGAGGATATTTATTTTCGAGAACAATTATGAACTTTATTTGTATTTATTGATAAAATCACTTTAAACGGTTACAGATAATTTACACTTTTACCTTACTGTCTATTATTTCACTTGTGAAGTATGAAACCGAAGAACGTGAGAAACTTGATCACTTTCTTTATTTTCTTTATTAACTGAACCTTTGAATATTATTGTCTATTTGAACTTATTTGAATTCACTGAACGATTTTTATTCACGATTGTAATGAATTGAAGAAGGGCTTGGATTATGGCTAATTGGAACTGAGAAGTGAGGAACGGCGGCTCACTGAATGGATATGGATTGTCGTAGAGATTCTGGATTCGTCGTAAGAATAGTATTGTTGATTGATTATTCGTAGATTTACCCTTGATTTGTGATATTTTCGTAGAATAGTGAACTTGTAGTCGTCGTAATTGAAGTAGACAGTGAACTGGACTGATCGTTGAAGATGGTAGAAGTGAACTGAAGAGACTTGTTGTGCGTTATTTTTTATAGTATAAATTTTCCTTTGGTTTGAATATTTTCATCAGCAGTTTTACAACGTTATTTTTGATTGGTTGATTTTAGTTAACAATTTCATAGTTTGTTGAAAGTTATGTAAAAGTGAATTCTATTGGTTGTAAGAATCGATAAGTAGGGATTTTCGCAATTCGCTGATGTTTCAAACAATAATTCTTGGAAACGGCCAAGGATCGAATTAATAAAAGTGTTTGACTAAGTTTCAATTTCGCGCATTTAACAAAATAAGCATTTCGTTAAGGAATTTTTCGATACAGTAAAACGATATTTTATGGAAGTTCTCACGTAGCTTCGTTTCTCATATTTGTTTAAAAACAGATATTTCTAGAATATGAAGTTACTTTTACATTGAGTAGGTGAAATTCTATATTATTTGATTTTATATTAAAATAAACACAAATTTCGAAGTGTGAAATAATTTTATTCAAAGGAATGCGCTGCGACTAAAGCGCAGACGTCATGAAGATGGCGGAAGGTCCCACGTGACCATCCCCCTCCCTCCTTCCATAAATTCAATTCTTTAACTTATTAGCCGTCGCTCTGCAGCTCGGAATATGTTATCAATGAATTCATTGTATCATGATTATTATTATTATCTCAATAGCTAATGAGTTAATATTTCTTACTCTTTGTGAGAAACTTTTCTACGCTTCTTCCCACTGGAGAAACTTAAGATCGCACTCAGCATTTCGTCTTCTTTTTCACGGCATCGCACGATATCTCAAAAACGCTGAGCAAAGCGTCTCGTCGTGGAGACGCATCAACTTGCATTATGAATCTTTCCATCTTCTTTCCATAATTACTATTAACAAATCAGTCATGATCTTCACTTCAATCAGTCAACACGTAATTTGACAAAACGACTCTAAATTCATAAACTAAGTCTTGTAATAAATCTTTGAAATAAAATCAATAATCGCGAAAATCTCGACTATCAATAATTAATAACCTTAAAAGCTTACCTACTACATTTGTCAAGTTAATTTTAAGTTATAAGCAAAATTGTAAGAGTGAAATCATAAGTGTAACTTAGTGAACGAAGTGAATTTAATAAGATTTGTTCAAGACTCAATTAGTTAATTAATCAACGAATATTATAATCATAAATAATCAGTTCTTCTCATTCAATAAATACAAAGTTAAATGTAATTGTGTTTCCAAACTCATTCTAATATAAATCACTATTTAACCTATACCGTCTCCTCGTTGCATCTCAGCTACGCATAGTAGTGGCAGGCAACGATCCCGTACCTTTAATAAAAATATTTTAATATACGTCCAATACCAACTGGGACGTAACAATATATATATATATATACATGTATTGACGTGTTTGAGAGATTCAACACTCTGAAATACACATAAAGATGATTTCTATATAACAAAGAGTGTTAGTTAATTTCATTAATTAATTTGTTTAGTTATGATTGACATTCAGAAATTCTGGGAGATCTAAGATGAATATAAATAAATAAAACGGCTTATTCCAAAGTATATAATTAAATCATCTCTATTTGCACGATTGTATTAGAAAATTTTAATTTTTTATTCGAAATGAAAATTTTATTTTCAATTTCTTCACAGTAATTGTGTGAGTATGTGAACTGTCCAAAATTTAAAAAGGATTCCAACGGAAATAAATCCAGCTATTTAGTTCAAGGTATAATCTTTCAATTTCTACATAAATGAGTGTGATATTTTTTTGAAAAAACTTGAAATTAATATTAATTATTATATCATACATAAAATCAATTCTTTTACAGTGATTGTTTGAGTGTGTGAACTACTTGAAATTTCGTATGTATTCAAAAGAAGATAAATAGAGATATTCATCTCAAAGTAAATCATTCTTATATGAATAAATGTGTAATTTATAATGAAAAAAAAATTTTCGATTGAAACGACATTCATGGTTTGAATCAATTTCAATGAGATGTTGAACATTTTTGAGAAAATGAAAAATATTTTTGGTTCGGATTGAATATAGTTCGAAATACGATTAAAAGTGATATTTAAAATGAAATATATTGTTCATTTTACGTAAAATTCATTGATGTGCGAGTATGATTTTTAATATTTTCAAATCAATAAGGAGTCATGATACTTTTTATCAGTCGCAGAACATTGATGATAAAATAATAATCAAATGTTCACATTATAAAGATATTTGTGAATCAAGCAGCACATCAAAATCGATGCGAGCCGGAATGCATGTATTCATCTATTTTATTATTTTTCATTTTTTTTATCAAAGCTGCTGTACGCTACGAAAAAAGAGCTGCTGTGCGCTCTAAAATTTTGGCTGCAGAGCACCTCAAAAAATAGGCTGCTGTGCGCCAGAAATTAGAGTGAAACAGCAATTGCGATGTACGCAAAACTGGTTATAAAATTTCATTTGTCAATGTAAAATCGTAATCTGTGGTGTTTACTATCTTGAAAAATATTTTTTAATATTTTCAATAAAATATCTTTTGTGTATTACATAGTACTATATGATATTGTATGGGAGTTCATTACAGGAAAAAATCAAAATAAATGATAATAATCTCACGGAACACGCTATGAATTCAGGATTATATGAAGATACACATGATTTCAATCTCATTTGACTATTGAGTATTTTCCATTCAAATGAAATTTGTACTAAAATCATCTATATTTGATTGGAAATAATTTAACCTCATTTTTATCGAATATTAATCACCAAATTCTGGATACAATTTTACAAAATGTTCCAAAAGAAAATCTGAAATTGTGTGAAACATGTCTTCAATCATTGAAGCAAAAAAAAAATACCAACTTATGCAACTAACAATGGTTTCAAATATCCACGAATGCTAGATAAACTACCAGTTTTAGATATCATAACAGAGCGAATAATTTCACTTCGAATACCGTTTATGCAAATAAAACGTTTAAGACATCTTCACGGTCAATACGGTATATATGGACAGATAATAAATGTGCCTGTAAATGTAGATACGACGGTAAAACGCTTGCCACGTAATATAAATGATGATCATGATATTAATATACATATAAAAAAACGGAAAATTCACAAATCAAGCTACATTCAAGGCTTAGTTATTAAAAGGACAGTCCGAGCATGGTTAAGTTTCCTTCAGGATACCCCACTTTACCAGGATATTGAATTTGATAAATCATTTTTGGATGAACCTGTAACCGATGGAGAAATACCAAATGACGAAATAAGTGAAGAGATTACAATAGAAGATAGTCTTATTGCTCAGCAACAAACTCTGTTATGGGACGAAGATAAATATTTGCGATTTGCACCTGGAGAAAAAAAACAACTACCAAAAAGTCTTTTATTCGATGAATCCGCCGAGGAATTATCATTTCCAGGAATATATCTTGGTCACATGAGAGCATTCCAAGATGGACTATCAATTACACTTTTTCAAATGGCAACTAGTGAAATAAGACGAGCAGATCGACGATGGGGTTACTCCTAGTCATTTGCTGTACATGGCTGCGAAAAATATGAGACTTCGTGTTGCATCATCTTCAACTATCGCCTTCAAATTTATTGGTACTGATACAAAAGTGACAAAACAACAAATCCAATCCGAACAGTATGTCAACGATTGCTTTGAGACAAATCTAGCATTCTTGAAATCGATACCCAATTCTGTGTATTATTGGTCACAGCGCAAAAAAGATCTTTTTACTATGATTTGGCAATTAGGCAAACCCACGCTTTTTCTCACAATGAGCGCAAACGAAATCGGATGGATCCCATTGTTACAACTGTTGCAGAGAATGAAGGATGGGATAATTATATCTGAAGATGAAGCTATTGAATTACATTGGTTACAAAAAAGTACATTTATCAACGAAAACGCTGTCACATGTGCTATATATTTCAACAAATTGGTGAACACGTTAATGGCTCTTTCACAAACCAGAGAGTCTTGTCCATTTGGAAAATATAGAGTGAAAGACTTTTTTAAACGAATCGAATTTCAACATCGCGGAAGTACTCACGCTCATATTTTATTCTGGTTGGAAAACGCACCGAACAATCCATTTGATGAAGACAAAGAATACGCGATTTCTATGATTGATACTTTAATTGCAGTATGCACATCAGAAGCATCGAATAATGTTGAATTTCAAACTCATAAACACACATTCACGTGTTATAAAAAGGTGAGAGGTAACCAACCTCAAAAAATGTCGATTTGATGCATCTTTTCTGCCCTCTCGATCAACTCAAATACTTGTTCCGATGAATAAGGAAGAGCCAAATTTCGCCAGTTACGCCGAACACTACAAAAAAATTAAATTTCAAAACGAAATCATTAATTACAACAATATTGATGACTTCTATCAACATAATAATATAAATTCAGATATACATTATTATGAAATAATTTTGGCGGGAATCAAGCGACCGCGGATTTTTTTAAAACGAGAACCATCAGAGAAATGGCATAATCCATTCAATCCCTTTGTGTTCAATATTTTGAAATCGAACATGGATTTGCAGTTTATATTGGACGAATATTCTTGTGCGATGTACGTAGTGGACTACGTTAATGAATCAAATCGGGGAATCAGTAATTCACAAAGACAAATCATTGATATAACAGAAAAATATCTGGATTTTGGTGTGGTTGAAATCACTAGGAAAATGAGTGTCGACTTATTGAATTCAGTGGAAATTTCAAGCCGAGAAGCAGCTTGGTGGATGCTCCGTAAACCGATGTCTCAAGCATCTCAATCAGTAATATTCATTACATCATCATGGTCTACAGATCAGCAACGTTTGAAAAAAACACGTAAGGAATTGGCAGATCTGAATGACGAGTCCACTGACATTTGGAAGGATAATCTTATCGATAAATATGAACAACGACCCGAGGAATTGAATGATCTAACTCTTGCTATATTTTGTGTGCGATATAAATATAACACTAACAACGAATACAAGAAATTATCTAATCAACATATTTGTTCAAGATTGATATTAGGTCGGCTACCATGGTGATAGTTCAACCAACTCAACTATTGACAAGAGCATTATGCCCATTCAGTGGTGCACCGTATGAAATGGCGCGATCCATTTCTGGTGCATTTTTAAATGTTTTTAGAGTGTCGCCCGGTCAGTGGCGCACTCAATTGACGATGCAACTGCCCATCGGCCATCTTCGGTGCATCTCGACAACGCTCGTGGTCATCGCCACGTTCTTACCGGGACAACGGGATGACGCCATTACTAATCACGCAAGACAACGTGCAACAAGTGTGCCTCGTGTTCTATTTGTGTTAAAATCTTACAAAATTACTTATCATCTCAAATATTCAATAAACATTCAATTATATTTACTTCATCTCATCAAAAGCGTGTGGTGATCAATAATATCATCCACACTCTGTGTGATCACTCTATGAGTTTCACACAGTACATTTTAACATTTAATTCAACTTGCAATAATAATCAATATAATCATTATTCGCCTCATCTACAATTATTATTTATACGATTCATCATCTCATTCAGTGAGCTTTGTGTTTTTCGTTACAATAATTTATTTGTGCTGGTGAAAATAAAAAACTCATTTCAATTTTAATTATTGTGCAGTCACACAATTTTTTGCGACTACAACCATCATGCTGGCTCCTTAAATACAGTCCACTAATAACACCAACAATAAATTAGACTTTTCATTACAATATTATAAGATACATAAATTATAATATGACAACTAATTTCGAAGAATATGAAAAAGAAGCTAAAATATGCTAAAGTATTTTAATACATCAAATGATCTGTATATCCAATCAACTAATATTTATGATTGATATTCAAAGTATTTTAATGATGCTTTAATAGCAAAAGTAATTAAATGATAGATGAGACTATCAGTGTCTGTATACATTAATTTGGATTGTCCATGTGGAAAAATTTTCTTAATATACTCATAATGGAAATTATGAATCTATATCTTTGATATATCTAAAATTGTATATCCGACAAATATTGGTTTACTGAATTTGACTTTAACCCTATTCAATTCAATGATTACCATGTCTTCATCGAAAATAGTGCAGCTATGAAAATTGGGTATAGCAATGAGTGCTCGTGCACCACACCTTCCATCCCACTTTGTCAACAATTTCACTTCCTTATGCTTCCGAACATTCTTCATAGTTTTACCATATACTGAATTAATCATCAATTTGAAAAATCCTTTTTGAAATTCATTTTTTGCTTTTTTTCTTAAATCAGTATTCAGATCAATATATGGTTTCAACCAAGCTGATTGGTTGAATTTGCGGATTCTATGTATCTTATAAATCTTCATACCCAAACTCAAACATTGTTTCAAATTTTCATAATAAATTATATACTTTTCTTTGGGTAGAAGAGTTGTCAATAGTTTCGAATTTTTCCCTGTTGGTGGTACCAAATGTTGAGGACATGAAGGTAAATCATTATGCATGTCATGAAGCTCTTCCGGGTATATCAAATCAACCTCAAATATATAACCTAATGCTGAATCATTGGGAATGTTCATTATGTCATTTTCATTAGTAAATTCATTCTCAATCCATTGAAATCCACCAGAGGGTAAATATTCACTCATAGCTGCACCATAAAGATTGTTGACATCAAAATACATGAGATATGCTTCTTCTTCATTTGGATTGAATTCATCACCCATGTATTTATTATTCGCTTTGGCATAACGATTTGAACATTGTGCTACACCACCTCTTATGCCTTTTTCAATGAATAGTAACATTTCTGGATCTGTTAAGAGTTCTAATTTTATATTGGTGTATTTGAGCATTGCATCAAAAGCTAAACCTGGTGCTGTATAATAATGCAATGGATCTAAATTGTATGTTGAGTAGCAACTACGTCTGAAATTTTCGAAAATATCCACTAAAAGTAATACATCAGTCTTGAGGTCAAGATCGGAATACTCTCCCAATGTTCTAATCTTGAATTTATTCCAAATCGTTTTGGCATGTTCATAATTATCATCTGTTATTCCACAATCATCTAATCTTGAAAAGAATTTATCTTTCGTTGGCAATTCTTCCTCATCAAGTTTTTTCCAACTATCAATATATTCATAAGGAAAAACACCTTTTCTTGTAACTAATTTATATTGATCGTCAGATTTATAATACTTCCTAGTAATCACTTTATCATCATCATTTATACTTGACGATAATTTATCAATGCTACTCGCCATGAATCTGTATGAGTCGATGAATCGTAGTGTTATCTTGGTATCTTTCACTTTTTTACTGAATGAAATATATTTTTCTTTATTTATCGGTAACAAAAATAGTTTTCCTTCAAAATCTTCAGCTATTGATTTGATTAAAAATTGTGAATCATAGCCAGATAAATTATGAAACACTATGGGAATATAATGAGGAAGTTGATAATTCATATTGCAACTTTCATGAGCTGCACCACGATACTCTCCAGTCAGATGACAATGATCACGATGTTTTTTATCAATTTCGTTAAATGACTTTTCACATATATGACACAATCTTGCGTTGTTATACTCATGCTTTTGTTGAATTGTTAATGCTTTCATAGGTTTTTATTTCCGAAAATATTATTCACTTTTATTGCTAATTCATGCAATTCATTGGTGAACCATTTGATACAATCAACATCTCGTTTCAATTCAAACTTTGATAATGTTTCATCATATGAACAGTAAACATAATACGCAATACTATGTGGAATATGTTTTTGAGATCCATCCACATTTGATTCTAAAATACATTCAAGATCAGCATAAACGACAAATGGTACAGATTCTTTATTTTTATAATTGCTGAATAATAAAAATTTTTCATGTTCCTGCGGTAAAATAACTCGAAGCGTCTTGTTAATGTTTTGGCAATCCATTTTATGATTTTCATAAGCATTGGATGCTTTGAAGTAACATAAACATCTATCGCAAATGAGGGTGGATCGGTTAGTGCTTATTTGTCTTGAAACTAATCGTGAAAGATTGCGTATCCATGTAAAATGATGAATTTTTTTGGATTTATCATAATCATTATCATCATCATCATCATCATCATCCTCACTTTCCATATGACTATCAATCATCAGTAGGTGAATTGTTGGCTCTTGATTATGTAAATTTTTACTGATATAATATGGAACAATATCGCTTTTTTCTTGATTTTCATCTTCGAAAACATATACATTGATTGACAAATTATTCATAGCCGCAAATTTAGGGATTTGATCTAAGGTCATTGGAAATGTGAGCCTCTCGTACTTAAGATACGCTCTACTGTAATGAGGATATGATGATGTTCTATCTGTATGGGTATTTGTTTGATTACAAGCTGCTACGACACACCACAAAAAACAATATCCATCAGCATTTTTAATGTTCACTACCGCTTTTTTCAATTGAATATGTTGTGGTAATTCTTCAAATGTAGATATACCACCACTCAATACCATATATTTATTAAAATTAACAACTAAATTAATTATTTCGTTCATCGACCAACCAGAATCACGTTCTTTGAATTCTTCAACTTTTTTCATCAAACTATTCATAACATTATCTTCATACCACTCATTAATACTAGTTGGTCTTAATATAGGCACATTTGATGTGTTAAAATATTTCACTTCTTCAATCATATCACCATTCTTCATGTTTTCAAATTTGCATGATAACACAACATTCACTTTGAGATTATTATTTTTATGTATTGTTTGTTTCACTTTCGCTGTAAAAGTTTTCTCTGCATCCCTTAAAAATGATTGTAAATCAAGATGCTTGATGTTTGTGATCATACCCGTTGGAATTCGTCCATTGAAAACTGATTGCAAATCATTCCATTTTACACTAGTTTCATTAAGATTAATGTTACCACCAATAATATTTTTATTTTGTCTATGCAATTTATTGAACTTCACAATGAGTGATTGTATCTGTGAAATATATGTCAACACTTGCACTTTTTCACGACGTTTTTTACATTTCTTCAAAATTCCATTCAACAATTGTAAATTTTTTGCACCAATCCTTCGCCATCTATTCGCATGAGTGTTACTTTGAAGTTGGTCATTTATGTTCAAACATAATTTGAAACCATCCTCAAGATTTTTCAACAAGTCACTATAGTATTTCTTCATTGTGAATATATCAGTATTTACACTGAGATTTTTTTTTATGTGGTGATATCTCAAATTAATATGCTATTTATAGTCTTGGAGAAAATGAGTTGAACAAAGAACTTGAAACAGTGTTTATCATAATGAAAGAGAGGAGAACCAATGAAATGCTTCAACCAATTATAAAGCATTGATAACCATCTCTAAACATATTTAAACCAATCATAATTCATGGGACAAACATCATCAAAGAACGTTAGCCGCTTTTTTTCTTGGAAACAAAACCTTTAGTAAAACGACACCCTTGTTGATATGAGTCATCAAAGAACTTATCAACGCTTTTTCCTGGAAATTTGAATCATTTTATTTGTTTATAATATATATGAGTCAAATATTATTCATATATTTATTATCATCATCACCTTCAATATCAATAATATTACTGTCTTCATCATTATCAATATTAATTATATTATTATTATGTTCATTATATGTTATTATATATTGCATCTCCATCTCAACGGATGCTAATGGAGGATAATAATTCACGTTTGATGGACGGTAATCATCTTCAATATTTATCCTCTTTAACCAATATATTTTTAAATCATCATCTATTATTAAAAAACTAGTTATATTATTCTTAGTTGTAATGAATCCATTATAATTTCCATGAAAATGGGCAAAGTCTTCCATCTCGTTGATAATTGTCACAATCAAACCATTATAATCATTATTTGATAACCACTCACTTGGTATATGTATTGAATAATTGATGGTAGCCATTTTTTCTGGTAAGGATGGAAAAAAACTATATTCAATGTGGAAAATCATATATATATTATGTTATAATTTTTCTTTATATATACTTACATATATTATTTTTCAAATCGTTGTATATACTTTTTTCAGCTTCACTCAATAACTTTATTTACAGATTTTTATGGAACTTCACTCAATAAACTTTATTAAAAACTTCTCTCACTAATTTTAATTAAACTTCACGGTCTAAATTTTCAAGTGTAATGATATTTAAATTTATGTCGCTCTCATTATTTATACTAAATAAAAGCGTAAACAGTGGGATGATCGGTAAAATATCATCAAAGAACTTATAACTGCTTTATGTGTTGAAGAAAAACAACAGATTATCAAGAAATTCATATTAACTAGCCCGAAACCTAATTAAAAAATTTGTAGTTGTTATTTGATAGAAATAAACAAAACTGTATGATATGGAATGCCAATGATCTGATATAAACGTTTCGGTGGTTCAAATAAAACCTTGGTAATCTAAAACCACTAATTTTTTCATTAACAATTTGCGGTATAATATGTATTACCTCCCAATCTTTCAATTGAAATAAACAAAATTGTATGGTAATGCTAAACTATCCTGTTGATAGCAAAATATTCGGCTGATACATATTTTATTTTACATCTATGAAGATATGATACATGAGGAATTAAATACTCATTGTAGATGGTATGAAAAACATTAGATTACCGAGAAATGGCCTGAGAAGTGATATTAAAAACATTTCCCACCTAATGAATTGCAATGAGCTGATATCATTTATGAAACATTTCGGTGATCCAAATAAAACCGTCGGTAATCTGAAACCATTAGTTTTATTCATCACCAATTGCGCATGTATTACCTCCCAATGTTTCGATTGAAATTATAATATTACACAGTATAAATGATACAGGAGAAACTGAATATGCAATTCATACATTGAAGATTACCAGGAAATGTATTACTTGTACCCCCACTCTCCTTCAATAGGCCTAAACATCATAGAAAGTTTTTTTTTTCATCAAATCATGCATTATCTTGCATTCCTTCGATTGATGATAACATCAACTAGCAATGATTACCAGGAACAAAAAAGTATGGTAATCCTAAACCTCATTGAGAATAAATGTTCTGTATGGTTATCAACGCTTATGCATAATATTATCTACACTCTTTTTCATTGATGACAACATCACTTGAATACAACACTATTGTATGAAGTAGATCGATAAACATGACTCACCGACTGATGAGAAAACAGATTGGGTCTAGTCCACATTTACAGTACGACGTCGATTAATAACCCTGACTTACCGACTGATGGTGATTGGGTGCAGCCTGCATACACCGTACTATAGTACAACATCGATCGATAAACCCCTGACTTACCGATGGAGTTGCTGCTATGATGGTAAAGCAGATTGGTCCAGAACAGTACCTATATCACTACTCGCGCTAATACACACTTGTCGCCTGCGCAAGATTTCATGCACACACTACTACAAGCGTGTTGCATGCGCAGTGTGGTTGTGCGTCTACTCACACAGACTTGTCGTCTGCGCGAGATTTACATGCACATGCATTATTGACGACGACGCATCGCTAGCCGTCTTTCTCTCTCGTCTCATGATAGAGAATCCATACATTCTCAGCTACCGGCTTCGACGAGTACAACGTGCTTTACTTTAATTTACAATTTACTTATAATTAATCAATGCACATTACAACGTGATTTAATACTTATCAATTCTATTACGTGCAACACACTGAACTTCACAGTTCAACATTTAAGTGATGGTTGATCGCAATTAATATGTTCATATAAATATTGATTGGGCATTGTGTGCAACGCGTGTTGTCGATATATCGCCATTTGCATAGCTATTCACGACGATTCATACAATGCCGTGAATATTAAGTTTCAATACATGTCGATTAAACAAAATACAAACTACGACAATTGGTAACACCATTGTAATTTACCTGTGATATTGACCAAAGTGCATTTCATAATAAATAACCACGTTAATTTTACAACTGTTAAACATTCATTTACTTCAACCTCGTGTCTGACATCTTCCGGCAATTTTACACAATCTCAAAAACGCATTTCCTTAACAGTATTCTATATCTATTTAAAATATAATCGCATTCAACAAATCTATTTTCACATTCTATGCAATGAAATTTTATTGTACTTACATGATATGACACTTTCACAATGTTCGTATGATAGTCACCAAAAATATTTTTCAAGGTCAGGTGATTTACCACACCTTCCACACTGCACGAACTTTACTTTGATCATGTCCTCATAAACATTATTCCGTTCGGAAGAGATTCATTGCAATTACCATTAAATAGCAATAGCGTCAAGAATAATGAATATCATTGTTGTGACCGAAGTGAAGTGCGTCACTGATTCTCCTGAGACTACGTTCAGACCTATCCTTCGACGCGCCATCTATAAAGTTCAGTTATCTGTTGGACTTTAGAAAATTTCACAGCGACAGGAAAAATTTCTAAGTCCAAAAAATAAATGGACTCAGAATTTGTTTACAAGTAGGGCCCTCATAGGGCGCACATTGGTTGTAAAGACCCGTTGAGCGCAAAGGCGCCCACAGGGGGCTCACATAGGGCGCACATTCCAGTAAGCTGAAATGATTTTTATCACAGCGGTTCACTAATCCGTTAAAACCTTCTGTGTACCAGGCCATTGTTTCAATGATGAAATTACTATGTGTGCGCCTTGTGTCGACCTGCTATTGACAACCTAAATTTATTTTAATTTCAAAAATATGTGCGCCTCTTGTGTCGACCTGGTAAAGACCTCTCAAACTGTAAAGACCCGTTGAGCGCCTTGTGTCGACCTGTTCATTTTTACTCGGGAAGTGAACTTCCACACCATCTATGAGGTTTTCCTAATGGCGCGTTGAGTTTTTTATAGTGGACCTTCGCCTGGGGCCAGATTATACCACATTACATCGAAATTCCATATATTTCATAATTTTACATAATCTTTTACATGAAATATTCAATTTAACAGCTCAACAATAATACATTAATATACTAATAAATCACTATATTCCTTTATTATTACATTACTATATCATATGAATATAACAAAATAAACACATATACATATAACATTTTGATGAAATTTGGTATAATCTGGCTCCAGGCGGAGGTCCACTATAAAAAACTTAACGCGCCATTGGTGGGACCTCATAGGTGGTGTGGAAGTCCACTTTTGCCTATTTTCGAATTGAACATTCAATTGTGTATAATATTCATGATCATATATTGAAATTCATTAATTCCAGAAAAAGCGTATTGTTAGAAGATGTCAATAATCAAATGAGATATGTCGACATGAGAAAAAAAAAAGTAATACAAGATTTGAACTTGCACATTTGTGAGATAGTTGTAAGAAAGTTACTACTATGCCATTAAAGCGATGACTCAAATTCTTCGAATGTTTTAATCGAGCATTGCGCATATTTGTTTTCATGTGAGTATTGGACTGGGATATCATTTGAATACTGTTTAAATACTTGTTGAATATTTTTACAGTGTAGCTCATTCATCAAATTTAATAAAAAAATGAATGAAAAAAAATTCTTCATTTACTCAAGCTTACTTTATATTAGGGCCTGAAATCATTTTACGCTCAGAAGCGTGAGCGTTCGGAAGAGAGAGAGACAAGAATAGTATTTCTGTCGCTATATCGTTGCTAAACAGTCGAGCTCACACCGACGAGCGCGCACGCTTGTGTGAGTACCCCCCCCCCCCCCCTCCCTCCCACTTTCGGCAGAAAATCCGGCAAAGTGCCCACATCTGGCAAGACTGCCGGAGGGCAGTGATGTGATGGAGCATTCGTTTCCATAGGCAACTAGCCCGATACTCGTGCAAATTCTGGCTGGTTGCCTATAGAAACGAATGCTCCATCACATCACTGCCGGAGGGCAGTCTTCGCCGAGCGCTCAGAGCGAGCAACACTAGTCCAGTGACCAGTAACCAGCGACCAGTATCCAGAACAGCCACCGGGGAATTCAGCCAAGAAGAATAACAGTTCTTTTAAGAACTCTTCGTGAGAATTTCATCGTAAAAAACCCAATAGTTCTTCTCAGAACTCAAAACCAATAGCTCTTTTCAAAGCTCGTTTCATCATTCACACCAATAGCTCTTCTCAGAGCATACACCGTGAGGCCGCAGGGTTCTCACTATCCTGCTACGTTCCCCGCATCCACCACGTTCATCGCCCGGCTGGCAGCAGCCGAGACGCGTGAACCCCGTGCGATTCGATCAGTTGGCACTCTAACTGAAGAATCGTTCCCGAGCTGTGGCGCGCAGGCGGCACGCTCTCCGGCCTTTTGGTATCGCCCGTTGGCACTCCAACAAAGATATCACTCACTTCTTAGCTCCTGGGTGCTGACAGCTGGCCCTCCAGTACCGCTACTCGTCCTTGCGTACCTCTCGGGGTACTCCTTCCCACGCCTGTGGCACCGACAGTTGGCAATGGAATGAGGTGTCCTCTCTCCCGCGAACGACCGCATCCCATCAAATGATTGTACGCGTATCGGGTTAGAGAACACATTGTATTGCGTGAGAAAATTATTCTACGGTGAAATCAACGCAAATATTGTCAAGGAAGAATTTATTGTAAGAACCGGGATTGCATTTGTAAGAAAATAGCGAATAAACGTATTATGCCATACTATTTTGGTAGAATTAAAAAGGTAACCAGTAAATTTGATATTGTTTCTTTTACCTTCACCCAGCCACGAACGCTGGAAGTCGACTGAGTCTAAGAGGCATATTCACCGAGGGTATCTGTCATCCGCCAGTCGGACGAAAGAACGTTACAATATAAACAAATTTGATACGAGTGATTATCCTGTTGTCAACAATTATGATATGCCCCTTAAGAATAAGAAAGTTTTACGACTCATGAAGGATGAAAATAATGGTAAAATAAAGACAGAATTCGCTGGATTACGTGCTAAACTGTCCACATTCAAAGTACAGGATGACGATAAGGATAAAAAGAAAGCTAAAGGTGTGAAAAATTGTGCACTACGCGCGATCACATTTGATGATTATAAGCAATGTCTATTCCAGAATGAAAATGGGATAATAGAGCGATATTCAATAAAAAGTAAAAATCATGCAGTGTCGACTATTCGTCAACGAAAACTAGCATTAAATAGTTATGATGATAAGCGCATTATATCCAATCAAACAACTGATACACTGTCATGGGGTCATTTAAATAGTAATATTCATGTTGATGAGATGGTGAAAATGTAAATAGTATACATAGAAATATGTTTTATTCAATAAAATTATCTAGAACACAAATATATGTTTTGTTTTATAATTCTTTTTCATTTATCCAACTATTATGTGTATTATCAAAACCTAACCACTTCACATAGCATTCATCGTCACGTTTACGTTGTATTTTTTCAACAACATAAGCATTTGAATATTTAACTTTGCTGAGTTCGTCTTCGTAGAAGCATCCATCGATTCTTTGATCCTGATAATCAATAAGTTCATATGTTGGTGGGGTTGTATTCAATATTTTATCAATGCTGGAAATTTCTGTGGTCCAATTTGGTGTGTATCCCTTCTAAATAAATGTTTATATTTGCTCACTCGAACTTTGTCACCAATTTTAAATTTTCTTTTTTTTTTTTTCCATTATTCGATGTTGCTTGTACACAGTTCGAAGCAATATTTTTTCATTTAGCGTTGTAACATCCTGGGGGTTCATTTTAATTGTTCGATGTTTAGTGTTTTTATATGTTATAATTAAGTTTGATAATATATCAATCCATTTATATGAGCGACGCAAACTGAATTGTTTCCACATTTTATTCGTTAAGGTTCGATTAAAACGTTGACATATCGAGGCCTTCAAATTACTGTATGTTGGATATAGTTTAATATCATGTTGCTTCATTCGTGACTTGGATTCTTTATTGTAAAATTCTTCACCCTGATCAACATAAAATTTTTTCGGTGCTCGACCAATATCCAAAATAGATTTCATCGCTTTCGTAACATCTTTACCATTTTCCGTTTCAATAAGTACAGCTCAAGCAAATTTCGAAAAGATATCTATGACGATTAACGAGTATTTATTTCCATCCTTTTTTGTTGCATATGCAGACATGTCAACAAGATCTGCTTGCCATGTTTCATCCAATCCCCTCATCTGAATATGACGTCGTATGTAATTCACCCAGGCGAGTTCATGTAACTCATTCACCAATATTTCCTTTCTATTCATATCTATAATTCGTCTCGTTGATGTGCACTCAATTATACTGTTAGATGATTAATGGTCTCGGATTGTTTCTGCAACTCGTTTTGAATGAGTTCACCTTGTTGTCTTAACGTTTTACGCACATGAAGATCTTGAAGATTTATATCAGAATGTATTTACGATAAATCATGATGAATCCTTTCTACTTCGGAACTTCTAATTGACATCATTGTACCAAGAGGCACGACATCACTTGCTTCCTCAGGTTCAGCTAAATTGCGAAGTCTCTTCCCTTTATATCATATTGATTATCAGCTGTGATTTTGAATCCATAATCAGATGTTCCTCGACTATTTTGTTCAGCACTTTTTTGAATTTCCGTCCAAATATGTCTACATTCATCCTGTCATTACTTCGTTATATTCGTCACACAAATGAATGAAGAGGTATTGATACATTAATAAATGAATAATTCTAGCTTCATGCAATTCTTCAATAATAGAGATATTTTCATTTGTATGACTTGTATTGCCCGCTGCTTGGGATGCTGATAGCAATCGAAGACGGTCAACAAGCTCACTTGAATCATCCCAATATACATAATCAATTGCTCGCATCCTCTTCTCTGCAACATTGTTGTAGGATAATGCTTTACCAGATCTATTTTTTCTTTTATCCACCAATGATGATGATGATGGTGGTTGTGGTGGTACTATATAGTTCGCAATATAATTTTGATATTTTACGCTCCTGTCTGATATGAGACTTTTATTGAAATCATAATGTTCGTGAAGTGTATGAGTTGAATAGACTATTTCCATGAAATTTTCTTTATCGCTATCACTTATGATTGCATCATTTGATGTTTTCTTGAATAGCAATTCTAATAATTCAGGAGTTTGAGGATAACTTTTATTTGCAACATTTGCAGCATTATTCGAGAAATCTTTGGGTGAATCACCCATCATCAACCTATTATCACTCATTTTACGTACACTTAATCTATTTGCAGTTTTTTGCTTCAAGTGTGCCTTTATGTATGTTTTGATTAAATCATCATCCTCATATCGTTTGAGGGGTGGCTGAACAGATTGTATCTCAGCAGGCACGAATGATGCGATATTTTCATTCAATGCGACATTCTCTTTCATGCTATTGTCACGTCTTCGGCTTAATTCGTGGACAAATTTTCACTGGCCGCATTTTTCTTTTCTTTTAAGTCATATCTTTAGTCGGTACCATAAATCAGGCCCCAAATTGGAAAAGCCTGTACTTTTAAGAGTTGATATCGATCCCGATGGGGACGCATTCTAGATTTTATGACTTTTCACAAGAACTCAATGACTCACAGGATGCGCTAATTGATTTTTCTAATACGCATTAGGTCATGGAAAATGGAATGCGTCGATAAGGGCAATCGATGGGTCCGTTGCCAACGCTGAGTGCATATGTGCGTTAATTTCATGATAACGCTAAATCTATTTGTCTACATTCCAACCTAAAAAGTCACATACTCCCTACCCAAAAATGCTCTAGTTTGAGGGATATATAAACCCCTTGACCATAGCAGCATTTGTCTTAGTTTCAATCTAATTCTCAACCTAGTCCGGTCAGTCTGATTATTACCGAAGGTAGTACAGACAAATAGCAACGAATTTGTTATAGACACGGTCGCAGACCCGCGAGAAAGTCTGCATTGATCCAGAATCGGAAGTCAATCAGCCTCGCGTAAAACAATAACTAACTTGGTCTCCTCTACCGAACGTAGTTTAGCCCAAGTCCAAATAGTGAAAATTAGATTGATCTACCGAACGTAGTTCAATTAAATATAGTAATAGTCGCGTTAACGGCAGTGGACCCGCGAAGTGCCTACATTGATCGAACATCAATTAGAGTCACGTTACATAAATATAAAACTCTCCAGCACTATAAGAAGAAGGCTGAGAGTAATAAAATGAACTATTAAATAAATTGTCGTATTTGAGACAAGTGAAATCGAGTATTGTTTAGCTTAAATTTAGTTCGCTACGTGAATCCGCGTATAATCCTTAGAAGTGGCACTACCCCACAGCGCCAGTATTTGGTAAGAATAATTGTATTTTTTTATGTATGTACTTTAATTTTTCTTTGTTGCATCAATATACATAACACTGTTTTCAACCATTCTTTATTATTTACATCCTATTCTCATAGATAGTAATAAAAACAGAAAACGAGGCCTCTCGAGGCCTTGGTGAACAAACTACCTGCTCCTTGACCCTGTACTTCCTATACCTACAAGCCACGCGGGTTGTCATTAGACAAGGGAGGAGAAACTAGCACATACTGCTCGGTGCAAGTAACTCAATATAAAATATAAAAGAGGGTTATCTTCTCAATAAAAGGCGACTGATCACAATCATCTTGAGCTGTTGCAAACGACTGATCATTCTCAGCTTTATCTTTTTTCATATGAATATCAGACGATTCATTTTCTATGTCTTGTTCTATTCCTGTGGATGTTGATATCAATTTCTCTAGAGGCGTCACTATGGATTCAAAAAATTCATTCATCGCTCGTTCTGATGTATCTCTACCAGATTTCATCATTCTATGCTTCCGTCGAATCATATCGCTTGCTTTCACTATTTGACTCAGTAAGGCCTGTTCTTCCATATTTTTTTTCCCTTTCACGCTCGCCATATTGAAGCATGCAAGTTTACAATAACACTGTAAACATCATTGTATTTCCATGTCAATTTACACTTATATAACAATTAA
The DNA here is from genome assembly GCA_918226075.1 of Microctonus brassicae. Taxonomy (NCBI): domain Eukaryota; kingdom Metazoa; phylum Arthropoda; class Insecta; order Hymenoptera; family Braconidae; genus Microctonus; species Microctonus brassicae. Next base: position 14,839,627 of record OW445482.1, read on the forward strand.
ATCCCTTTTTATATCTCCCCGAATTCACTTCACTATCTTTGTCAACAACTACAAAATCATTTGTTTATTTTATACCGATCCTTATTCCGAAATGCTGAACACAAATCTCTAAACTGAGTATGAGTCATATCTGTATTCACATGATCATCATATATGTACTTCAAATTCATTTCATCTTGTCTGAATAACACCATCAAGTTGGCATTGCCACGTACTAGATGTTTGGAGATGGTGTATAAGTTTGACTGAGATAAAACGAGTCAATATCTCTATGTCGACCATTGCAAAAGAAAGCTCTGATACTATATTGCTTCTCATACGCAACATCATCGAAAATGAAAGTGGAATTGGGTTCAGCATCTTCTGGTTCGACTACCACCGCGTTATCACTGAATGGAATATATCCAATATCTTCAGTATGCTTCAATACATTCTCCAAGTATTTATATTTTGGTTGATGGAGCAACTTTGAATAGAGATAAACATTCTCAAATCTCAAACCATTGGAATGAGTAATTAGTGCCAAGAGTATGTTGGTCTTGCCACAATTCGATGGACTACAACAAATGGCTCGTATAGTGTTAGGTAATAGGTTCCCATTACGCTTTTTCACGTTTTTATCATTATGAATTTGTTCATCAAAATTTGCAATTGGTAATGTTGTTGTTTGTTCATGAAATTTAACCTTAGTTGGTTGGTTTTCTCGCGTCATTGTGATTACAACTAACTATTCATGAATATTTGTAATACCTTTCATATGTTTGATGACATTAGATATAAAAGCTAAACGATTGACAAACTTTCGACAGTTGTTGTATAACTATTCATGCAGTCAGATGTCTGGGCATGGTGTTCGCGGTGATGGTCTTGTGAACAATATAATCAACAAACTTCCGATAGAGCTACACACTCCAGATTACCAAAACTGTGGACCGGGTACGAAATTGTCAAAAAGATTAGCGCGTGGAGATTCTGGAATCCACTCTCTTGATACTGCGTGCAGAGATCACGATATTGCTTCTGCAAAATATTCAAATAATATTATCGAGAGAAATAAAGCTGATAGAGTACTTGCAAACAGAGCTTGTGAACGCATTCATGCTAAAGACGCGAGCATTGGTGAGAAAGCCGTAGCTTGAAGTGTAAATAAAGTCATGAATGTGAAATCGAAACTTGGTGCAGGCATGGTGAGGAGGAAGGAGCGAGTAAAAAGAAATGTGTGAAAAATGATGAAAAATCCTATGATATCATCCAAACAAATAGTAAAAGAGGCAAAAAAATCTATGCACTCTGGTGATCGTGATATGGTTAAATCTGCGTTGGATGGTGCGCGTACTGCTGTCGAGAAAGCTGATGAGTCGAGTAAAGTACGCTTATCATCACGCATATTACCAATCCTATCGAGAATAGGTGGTGTTGTGAATGATAAGTTCAAAAGAAAATTATATTTAAAGATGTAATAAAATATTTATGATAAGGTAGTGAACTGTATTTGATGAGGTGAAGGATCGTAGCTCCAGATTTTTGATTAAGAAATAATGTGCACGTGGTTGACTCTATGAATTATGGAAGATATAAGTTGAATTTATTTAACACACAAATAATGATTTTAAACACAATTAATACTGTTGGTTTTGATTTGTTCAATATGACTGATTGTTTTTCTGTCTTTTAATACTGATTTGATTGGCACAGATTGATTCGCACAGTGAAATTCTTTTTATTGAAAAAGATGATGTAATACTTGTATCACCGGTGCACATACACTTTTTCTACGTGGTCGTAAATCACGTAGGCCGCTGAATTGGATATCTTACTGATTAATTATCGATTTGATAACTAGTTGTATTGATTCTTCTCTATGTTTGATTAGACGTGATGGTGTAGCTGGTTGATTGGAACTTAGAAGTTGATTTCAATCACTCAATGATGAAAAGATAATTTCAATTATAAAGAACATATAAAATATGTCAATGCACGTTGAGCGTTGCTTTTTGATAGAGAGGAAAAGTAGTTCCCTGCAAGTGCATACTGGATTGAATATGCGTCAATGACCATAGGCGATAAAGTAATTTGGTCACTGCGCATCTGCTGTTATGCGCAACTAGTGTGCGTAGATGATCAGTTACAGTGCGTATGTTGTATTGATACGCAAGTTGCAATGCTATAGTGAATAGCACAATAGGCGACGCACTCAGAAGTCGCACTAAAGAATAGTGCAAATTGTCTTGTGACTTGACAGGTGCTGCCCTACATTGATCAGTTCTATAATTAGTAGTTTGAATCCGCAACAGGTGGTGTTCTACCATTTCTCATATCCATATTTGCTGGACTCAGTGCTGTTTGGAGTTTAGCGGGTGGTGCTGCTGGTATAGCAAAAGCTGTGAATGATGCAGTTGCAGCGAAACGTGAATTGGAAGAAAGAAAACGACACAAGATTGAAATAAAGGATATTATAGTGGGTAAAGGAATGTATTTGAAGCCATATAAGCAGGGTTTAGGTCTGTACTTGCGACCGACAAAAAACATGTGGACCTAGCACATCGAGCTTTAACTGACGCTGATCTTGTAAAATATGCTCATATCATGAAAATTCCGCATATTCGTGGTGTCTTCATGCGAAATAATTCACCAATGAATGGTTCACGAAAATTTGAGACGGCAATAGTGAATCTAGATGATAGAGATGGATCAGGTACACATTGGGTAGCATATGAAAAAAAAACACAATGATGTGACATATTTTGACAGCTTTGGTAATTTACAACCATCTCAAGATCTTATGAAATATCACGATGTTGGTAGGGTGGAATATAACTATAAGAAATATCAAGACTATAACAGGGTGATATGTGAACGTTTATGCTTGAAATTTTTAACTAAACAGCTATAAATGTATATCCATATTGAGATTGAATATCAGTCATGGATGATTCATTGATATTGACGGTGTCAGGGAGATTCTCCATTCTCGAGACTCAGTACTTTCCACCAATTGAACTCTCATCAAGTAAAATATATGTATTGATGCTTATTGAACTGTTAACTTTCAATGCCATCCCTAATATTGATAAGACCAACGTACACCCGAACCTGATTCAAACAACCAAGAAAATGAACAGCTCGATCTATTGCAGACATTTCCTCATAAAATTGTTCGATCATATGATTTGTTTATGTTCATTTCGGTTTGTTCAGCATATTCAAGAAAGGCAGATATCACTATGCGAGAAAAGAAAAAAGCAGCGATTTAAACTAATACTCTTGAAAAAAATGAATTGCAAGAGGAACAAATCAAAACTACTAACGAAGTCAAAAAGCCAAAGAAAATTGATGAGAATAAAAAAAAAGTGTTTCTAAACAAATACTTCAGTCAAGTGATGAAAGCAATGTAGACGAGTATATCTGCCTAGTTTGCTGTAAAGCCTTTTGTGCAAGAAGAATGGATCCAATGCCAAATTTGTAAGGAGTGGACATATGCGAAATGTACGCCAAGTATTGGCTTCACTTTCGTCTGCATTAATTGCAACAGCGATAACGATGATAAAGTTGAAGTGTTTATTGTTCTATTCCATTACTCTTTTCAATGTATTCTTCCATTTCACTATTGTCATTAAGAAATATAAATATAAAAATCGATTTCGAAATAGGAATTTTATTTATGTTTAGTAAATATTTGAGCCATGGTTTGGCTAGATTTTTCAACTGCTAAATTTGCCCTGTACTCATGCTCAACCTACTTCATCTATGAGGTACATTGATCATGTTTGACGTTCTTCACTTGAGCAGCGGTAGCTTTTTAACATGTCTTATCAGAGGAATATCACTTTAGAGATTTTTAGAGAAAAAAAAATTACTCATTTATCAGTATGCGTGATAATTAATTTGGACTTTTTATTGAAGAGTCGTAGCTGATCAAGTGGAAAATTGCTCAACTAGCTTCGCCCTCCTCTACATTGATTTCGTAAATTTTCATTCCAGGTGAAAATGACTGTTTTACGTAACGGAGAAACTACTGAGGATGTCGAGGTAGACCTACAAAAGAAGGTCGGAAAGGGAATCGGCCTCTGTATTACTGGATTTAATGATGGAAAAGGAGTATACATTTCAGATATGGTAAGTGTTCAAGATTGATATTGAGTTAGCTGCCATGGTGGCAATTACTGCTTATTCAATTATTGGTATTGACAATGCTCATCATGTGGTGCACTCTTCAAATGAGCGCGAGCCTATATACTTGTATTTTTGAATATATACGACAGTGTCGCCTGGTCAGTACACACAAAAAAAACGTTTGACACAGACAACTCTCAAAATGTAGTTTGCATGTAATAAGTTTCAATGACTTTATTTCGTTTCTATTGACTCATATTTGGTAGCCTTACTCGTGTTAATTATTTTCGTGCAACTCACGTTTTGAATTGACGTCCCGACTTAATGTGTGGCCGGCTTACGAATCGAATCGTCAAGCTAACCCCATCGGAGTTGACCAGTATTTAACTCCACGGGAAACTTAAATGAATTGAATCATAGTATTTAATTTGACGGCATACAAATACATAATGATGCAAGTTTTAACTTTCGTTTAATAACATGTTCATCAATACCAACAGCTTGAATGTACTTGATGCAATAACATGAAAGTTTGATGAAAATATTAGCACCATTGAACGCCTACTTTGAAAGTTCAATAGAAATCTCGCCAACATTGAATCATATTTTGATTTTCATTATATGAGCCAATTTTTAGGTTTATTCGATACACATATGTTAATGACGTTATTCGGACTCTACGACCAGAAAAATTCATCATATTGAATAAAACCAGTGAGCAACACACTGCGATCGAGAGAACACGTCTTTCGATTACTCTGTAACATTATTGTAAATTGATAATTGATATATTTTGATCAATAAATTCATGTTGAATACATATTCGTATTGTTACTCGGGTGAATTATCCTCACGGATATTCGACCTCCACATATACATATAGAACAAATTCTGTTGGCTTTATAATGAGGGAAACAATTTTCCACTAAGTCAAATATATTGTCAAAACAGATTTTGAAATATTTCAGTTGTTCGGGGATCGTTGCCCGCCACTACTATGCGCAGTTGTTAGTAAGTAAATAAGGATGTTTTATTCGAAGAACAATTGATCAATTATACTTCAATTTATTTGTAATATTGAAATGACGAATTTCGAAACGTGAGGTAATTTGATTCCACAGAGATGTGTTGCGACTAAAGCGCAGACGTATGACATCATGAATATGGCGAATAGTCCTCTGGAACCTAACAATATATTGTTATGCCGAGGAAATATTCTGGGTTTGATTATGGTTTTATTCCACTTATTCAAAGTAACACTGTTCAATTAAGTTTATTATGATATTTATCGTTTATTTGAACTGTACAATATTCACTGTAACACGTATGATTCTCATAAAAATGTTTATTGTTAATACTCTTATTCTATATTCCAAAATACACTTCAATTATTTTTAACTTTCTGAAACATTCGATAACTTCCCGTTCCTGATTCGAGCCCAAAGATTCAATTCTCTCGAAAGCTAGCAGAAGACTGTCTCATAATGATTTTCACCAATTGAGTATTGCATAAAGGAATGGCGATAGACACAATAAAATATATTCAGTATTATTTCACTTACAAAATACGTATCAAGAGCGAATCTCGACTAAGCAACAATATCAGCTTCAACTCAACTTCTTTCACTCTCTCAACAATATTTGGTCTCAATCACTCTAATTATTTCATATGTTTTATCACACAATATCAATGGGCACACGTCTCATATTTTCAGCGACCAAATTCTAAGTGACTCTGCTTCTCTTTTTCCCCTCGTTTTACTTTCACTATGTTTCCGGCATTGTAATTTTCCATGTGTGCCAACATCTTAGTCCGGGAGGTGCTGCCATCCTTGGCTGCTTGGCACACTCATTTTATCGACTACGCTCAACGCGCATCGATCAGCGAACCGCTGGACATCATGCGTATATTCCATTATATCAATGTGAAATTATCGTAATAATTGTTATTCTATTCATATGACAGTCTTTACCAATTATCCATGTCTGATGTGTGAGTATTTGGGTTCATGTATGCCCATGTGACTTCTACATACAATATATATATTTCTTATCCTTATTTTATAATTTTTCTCATCCATGCATCCGTCATTCATATTTTATTCTACATTCTACATTACCGACTATTCACGTCACTATGTCTATCGTCCGTTTCAGTGAGCGTCTCATATCCAATGAAAAATAATGGTGACAGTAGTAAAATAAGGGGGATGCTGGATCAAACAGCATCATTTTGGCCGCAAGAGGAGCCACTATCGGGGTTCTTTTCCAAGCTAGTGTGTAATAGGGGCGGAGAGGGGCCCAATCTGTTTTCCCATCACTCGGTAGGTCTGAGTTACTGACTGGGACCCTACTATATTGCTGTATGTTCATGCTGTGCCCAATCTGTTTTACCATCCATTTGTGCGTCAGGGTTATCGATCAGCTTTGTACTATTATGCCTGTATATCCAAGCAAGACCCAATCTGTTTTTTTCTCATCAGTCGGTGAGTCAGGTTTATCGATCTACTTCATACAATAGTACTGTATTTAGGTGATGCTGTCATCAATGAAAAGAGTGGAGGTAATATTATGCACAAGCGTTGATAACCATACAAAACATTCATTCTCAATGAGGTTTAGGATTACCATACTTTTTGTTCCTGGTGATCATTGCTAGTTGATGTTATCATCAATCGAAGGAATGCAAGATGATATTATTTGCAATTTGATGATGAAAAAAAAAACATTCTATGATGTTTAGGCCTATTGAAGGAGAGTGTGGTACGAGTAATACATTTCCTGGTAATCTTCAATGTATGAATTGCATATTCAGTTCCTGCTGTATCATTTATACGGTGCAATGTTAAAATTTCAATCGAAAAATTGGGAGGTTATATATTATAGGCGCAATTGGTGGTGAATAAAACTGGTGGTTCCGGATTACCACGATTTTATTTGAATCGCCGAAATGATTCATAAATGATATCAGCTCATTGCAATTCATCAGGTGGGAAATTTTTTTGATATCACATCTCAGGCCATTTCTCGGTAATCCAATGTTTTTGATACAATCTACATCGAGTATTTAGTTTCTCATGGATCATATCTTTATAGATGTAAAATGAAATATGTATCGTTCGAATATTTTGATATTAACAGGATGTTTTATGATTACCATACAATTTTGTTTATTTCAATTGAAAGATTAGGTGGTAATACATATTATACGCAGACTGTTAATGGAAAAATTAGCGGTTTTAGATTACCAAGGTTTCATTTGGACCACCGAAATGTTTATATCAGATCATTGGCATTCCATATCACACAGTTTTGTTTATTTCTATCAAATAACAACTTCAAATTTTTTATTTAGGGTCCGGGTTAGTTGATACGATTTTCTTGGTAATTTATTGTTCTTCTTCAACGCGTATATCAGTTATATGTTCTTTGATAATATTTTGCCGATCATCCCACCCTTTGCGCTTTAATTTAGTATAAATTTTGAGGGCGACACAAATTTAAATATCATTACACTTGAAAATTTAGACCGTGAAGTTTAATTAAAATTAGTGGGAGAAGTTTTGATGAAGTTTATTAAGTGAAGTTCAATAAAATCCGTGAATAAAGTTATTGAGCGAAGCCTGAGAAGTATAAAGAACGATTTGAAATAATAATATATGTAAGTATATATATAAAGAAAAATTATAACATAATATATATATATATATATATTGTGACGATTTTTATAGACACGATTATTTTCATGTGATATAAGACGCTCGCTGAAACGGATGACAAACACAATAGACACGAATAGTCGATAATGTAGAATATAGAAAAACATGAACAACAGATGTATCAATAAAAACAGTATATGAAGCATATGTAGAAACCACATGGGCACACACAGATAATAAAAAATAGCCATTGAACAAATTAAATAAACTTATTACGATAATTCTACGTCACAACTGTAGAATATACGCAATGTCCAGCGGCTCGCTGATCGATACGCTTCGCGCGTAGTCGATAAAGTTGTTGCGCCTGCCAACCAAAGGTGGCAGCACTTCCTGGGATGAAACCCAGTGAAGCGGTGAAATGGCAAGAGAACGGAAAGTTCTGAAGAACGAAAAAGTATAAGAAAAGAGACTCACTTGGAATTTGGTGACCGGATGAATGAGACGCGTGCCCATTGTAGTAAAAAAGCAAAAGTATATAATTGAGAATATTATTAATAAATATTCTTGAGAGAGTGATTGTGTGAAAGGAGCTGTTGCCGAGAAGTTGTTGTCGAGTTGAAGCACATACTCTATATTCATATTTTTGTGAGTAATTTATTGTTAATATATTTTTGTGTCCATTGCCACGTGCTGCTCGCCTTGTTCAGCGGGCGTCCATTTTGTTGGTTAAGCGCCAAATTCCCGGTCTTAATACTAAATACAATATAAGAGAGAAGGTGTAGATATTATAACGTGAATAATATTAGTGATTGAGTGTAGAGAATAAATGTCCAGATCAGTTGTAGACTCGAATACGAACTCATTCAAGAAACAGTACAAAAAGTAAAGCAGTTCATATTATTATTATTTTTGTTGTCGCGATACAGAAGCCGTAGTTAACTTAAATTTTCTTACATGGTCAAAAATAGTATATCATTTTTCATTATTTCTTATTATTAGATAATTGAATACACGATACAGTTTTTTTTGTGTTCATTTGTAATCATCGCATTCAACGATTCCTTTTGTGGTCGTTGACCATGAATTATCACCTATTATTTTTATGAGGTTCATATGCAAATATAGGTACACGAAATTGGCATCCCTTGTGAGCTGTCGCAGTGATAAAAGGTAATTATTATAAATAAATTCTCTGTGCATGGCGCCTAGAAAACGCCACGTCACAATATATATATATATATGATTTCCCACATTGAATATATTTTTTTCCATCTTTACCAGAAAAATGACTACCGTCAATTATTCAATACATATACCAAATGAGTGGTTATCAAATAATGATTATAATGGTTTGATTGTGACAATTATCAATGAGATGGAGGACTTTGTCTATATTCATGGGAATTACAATGGATTCACCACACAGAAAAATAATATAAACAGCCATATAATAATAGATGATATTTCAAAAAATATTAGTTCAAAAGGATCAATATTGAAGATGATTGCCGACCATTCAATGTTAACTAGTACTCACCATTAGCATCCTTGAGATGAAGATGGAATATATAATCACATGTTATGATGAATATATTATTAATAATATTATTGATAATATTAATAATATTATTGATCATATTATTGATATTAATGATGATGATGATGATGATGATGATGATGATGATGATGATGATGATGATGATGATGATGATGATGATGATGATGATGTTTTTTACAATTGTAATAAAATAATAAGATTTTTTTTTGCAATATATTTTATTTATTTCAATTACAATCCTTCACTTATATTTACACAAACAAATGATTTTATAGATTTTTATGTTATTTTTCGTACAGTGCCACTAATAGGTTTATATTCAACTATGCGATCATGCATGATTACCCAGTAAGCGAAATTATTGGCGGGGAATTGAATGGAGGATTCAAACTCAATTCTCACAACTACTGGTCCTGATTTCATATTTTCTTCCTGCTTTGAGCAGTCGATAACAATGAGAGGCGCTATGGTTGCGAATTCACTTTTAGTTTACATCGGATCGGTATGTTTTTTCATAGTACGACGATTGAAAATTCGTGTGCATGTCATACAACATAGCGTATTGATTGCGATCAAAATCAATGTTGAGATATATATATGGATATGATTGTGAATTGAGAAATACTTCGATGTACCGTATGTTGCAATGATTGAAACGACTGTTATTTCTTCGCGCTGGACTTCTTTGTCCTGTTTGGGATCCTAGAAAGATGTAACGAGGTTTTTCCAGTTGTGTCGTAGTCTTGACAGCCCAAACATTTTTCATTGATAAAGGAAGCAGTGGATACTCGTACGATTCCCAAGTACGAAAGTTCATAGGAATGGTTGGATCTCTTGAAATATAATTCGAAAGTTGAACTTTTTGTGTATCTGAGACTTTGATGTACGGTATTAACCACTCAATTTTCTGGAGTGTAAGTTTAATATCTTTCACTGCAGTTCAAATGTGAGCATTCACATCTGTACTTGTTCGTGTGAGCATCAATTCATGCTTAGCATTTACAATCACGTTTCCATAATCTTCAGCAAATCCCAACAGTGAATTCAATGGAATGCTGATATCGAAGTAGCCATTAGCATAAATCAATTTAGTGTCATCCGTAGGCAACCATCCAGCATTTTCCAAAGTATAACTTTGCTCTGAACGCAATGAAACATACCCTTTCATGAGTGAGGTTATACCAACTTTTTTGCATCGATCAATTTCAACGGCATTCAATTCATAGCGTATTTCTTCAAATAGATGACACACAGTTAGATTGACGAGTGTTGTGACTGCAGACGAATCATCTTTAGTTAGTCTTCTCCAGATATGTAATAAGCTCTTGCTAGGCAATACGCACATGTCCTGATGTTGTACTGCGGTGCGAATTCCATCGTTGTTATTGAAGGTCGACGATGCATATGGCTGATGTGCATGAATCTCATAATGTGCAATGGATTCATCAAAAATGATTGGTTTTTGTATAATTAAAATTTTTCCTATGTTAGCAAACAGAACAAACAACAACAAAATTTTATTGTTTTCCACGCAGCTCTAGGCCGAGATTCTTCAAAAGTTGAATGTTCTGATGTGTGAGGTGTGCACCTTGTCTTCGATTACTGATGAGTTTTCGGCATGTTTCTTCACTTTTATAGCTTCCAACATGAATTATCGATGGTACTTGTGTGATTGTTTCTTCTGTATCGTATACTATACCCATTACTTTATCCATTTCAAATGTAATCTTATGATGATAACTTCACCGCGAAAATTCACTAGATGATTATCTTAATCAACTTTTCTCAGCTGTAGATGTTGTATTGCTTGCACGGCGACTGGCATGTAAATGACGTGGGTTGGAGCTTCAGCAATCTTATATCCTGGTAGGACACTGGAGAACAATTCATGAATCGTGTGCACTCGATGCTCATTGATATAAGCACCCGTTGTAATGTTACACTCAAAATGAAGTACATTAACTTTCAAAATTGTTACAGATAAATCTGATTTGTAGGTTATGTTGGGCACATAGATACGTGGACTGAATCCAAGTAATTGTCCTATTGAGTTCTTCGCTGTAATATCTATAACACGATCACACTTGATTTCACAGCATAATTCATTGTTGTTGGACTTAAGGGTCAATGTCACTCCCAGTAAGGCTTTTTGTAGATAACAGTCAATGTCTTCAATTTCATAGCTGCTTGTAGGTATGATGATTGTGCGATATTCAATCGGATGATTACTCTCAATATCATTTGAATTTTTCTCATCAATTAAGCGAAATTCGTTGTTAGTCTCATCAATATTGCGAATTGAATTAAATGTGAACATTTCAATAAGCCTCAATACATAATTTTTTTTCGGTGACAGTTGAATTGGTGGAAAATATTGAGCCTCGAGTATGGAGGATTGTCCAAATACTGTCAATATCAATGAATCACCCATGACTGATAACCAGTTCTTAATGAGCATTCATTTTATAGTTGTTTAGTCAAAAATTTCAAACATAGATGTACACATATCAATGTGTTGTAACCTTGATATTTCTCATAATTATATTTCACCCTATCAACATCAAGATACTCCATTAAATCTTGTGGAGGTTGCGAATTGCCAAAACTATCAAAATATGTTACGTCATTATTTTTCTTTTCATACGCTACCCAATGTGTGCCGGGGCCATCCTTATCATCAAGATTGATAATGGCAGATTCATATTTTCGTGGACCAGTTGCCGGTAAATTATTTCGCATCAATACACCACGGAAATGTGGGATACGCATAAGTTTCGCATATTTAATAAGATCAGCATCAGTAAACGCTCGATATGATAGGTTTACAAGATTTTTGCTGTTGGTTTCTAATAAAGACTCATTCCGCTCTTATATGGTGTCAAATATAATCCCTTTCCCAATGCCAACTCCTCCATTTTCATATTGTGACGTTCATTCTTTTCAAGTTGTTGTTTTGCTGCACTTGCATCATTCACAGCTCTAGCTATATCAGCAGCACCACCAACTAGAGCACCAGCAGCACTTAAACCAGCACAAATTGGTATGAGAAATGGTAAAACACCTCCGGTTTTCAATGGTACAGGTAAAATTCGTGGTGGTGAGCCCACTTCACTTTTTCCACCGGCTTTTTTACACTAGCATGTGCACCATTCAAAGCAGACTTGGAAAAATCTCTATCGGAATTTCGCATTGAATTTCTCGCTTCTTTCACAATTTGCTTCAATGTTTTCATTGGAATCTTCTTACTCCGCTTCTTCTCCTTTGCTTTTCTCATCTTTTTTCTCTCCATACCCGCACCAAGTTTTGAATTCAAATTCATGATATTAGTTACACCCAAAGCCGCAATCGTCTCACCAATACTCGCGTTTTTATTGAGAACACGTTCCAAAGCTCTTTTTTCTAGCACTTCATCAGCCTTATTCCTTTCAGAAATATTATCACGATACTTTAAGTATGCAATATCGTGATCCTTTCATGCAGCATCGAGGGAATTGATTCCAGGATCACCGCGTGCCAATCTCTTTGATAATTTGGTGCCAGGACCACAATATTGATAACCAGGAATATGAACTCCAAAAGGAAGCTTATTGATAATACTGTTCACGAGACCTTTACCGTGAATATTGCGCCTCCGCAGTAGAGACATGTATCCTCAATGATGGTCACTGGATAAATGAAGCAAAATCATTATATTTCCAACCTTTATGAGCAGACATCTTTCATGATAAATAGATAGTTATAATGATGATGATGCGCAAGAAACAACATACAAAGTTCGAATTCAACAAACAGACCACAACATTACCCATCATGAACTTTGATAAGCAAATACCGAAGCAAAATATGATAAAACGTCATGAGGAATGGTTGCTTCATAGTATACGGGCAATTTTTTGTGGTCCGTTGAATTGTGGCAAGACTAATGCACTTTTATCACTTATTACACAACTGAATGGTTTGAGATTAGAAAATATTTACATATATTCAAAATCACTCAATCAACCAAAGTACAAGTATCTGGAAAATATATTGAAACAAGTGAAGGACATTGGGGATTTTCCATTCAATGAGCATGAAGAAGTTGTAAAACCTGAAGATGCCTAACCAAATTCCATAATGATTTTTGTTGATGTAGCCTGCGAGGAGCAAGATAAATATAGAGCTTTCTTCTGTATGGGGCGCCATGGAGACGTCGACTCGTTCTATCTTTGTCAAACGTATACTCGTATCCCCAAACATCTAGAGCGAGACAATGACTATTTGATTGTGCTGTTTCAACAAGATGAAATAAATCTCTAGCATATCTATGATGATCATATCAATACAGACATAACATATACACAATTCAGAGATGAATTGATCAGATAAACGAATGTTCAACATGTTGGAAAGATAAATATGGCTTCATAGTAATTGACTAAGAGAGTGATATCGATTCAGGGAGATATAGAAAAGGCTCCGATTGTTTCATGAGTATAAATTGGATTGTTTGGAGTGATACCACCTCCAGTTTCAATTTGAACTTGAATACATCGACATGGCGAACAAAAATCATCAAACCGAAAAAGATATATTGAGCGAAATAGTGGAAGTGAGTGACATAACTCGACAAAAGCATAAAATGATCAAATTGGATAAAGACAAAACAGAGCAAGCTATAAAAGAAGTTTTCAAACCAGTAATGACACCTTTGGAAAAATTGGTAACTACATCTAATCAGATGAAACGTGAAATTAAAGATGAGCCTGCAGATATAATTCCGGAAGACGAGATAGATCAAACATATGCAATAGCTCTAAGTGAGAATGACGATGGAATTGATGACACATTCAATAACAGTAAATTCAATGGACCGATCGATGAATTTAAGAGTGATGATATTCCATTTGAGAGTTCACCATTGAAACAACAATATGAAAATGAATCAATCAATCAATTTGAGAGTTCACCATTAAAACAACAAGAAAATAATTCGACATTATTTTGGAGAAGTTGTTCAGCAATAAGAAAGAATTGGATACGAGATTTGATGTTCGTAAATTGAAACATAATCGTTTAATGATGAGTGATTTATCTATTGAATTCAAAAATAATATAATTCATGTTGCTAATGAACAATATCCAGAAACACATGGATTGATTGAGTTATTATTCACCGAATGAATCACTAATAAGTGATATTGATGAACAAAATTATATTGAAATTATCAATTCAACCAACGCACTATACAGACGTTATGATCCTGATGCGGGTCTTATATCAGATGTAGGTTTGAAATATCAAAAATACACCGCAAAATCCATTCCATCACCACAAAAGAAAATGAAGCTGAGAACGAGATTCGGGAAATCATTACCCTACTATAAAATTAGTGAAAAGAGTAATGATGCGATAGTTTATCTATATTGGGATGATTCAAATGACCTCATCGACCGTCTCCGTTTACTCTTGGCATCTCAAGCAGCAGGATATCCCAGTCATACGAATGAAATCATCTCTATCATTGAGGAATTGCGAGAGGCTGAAATTATTCATTAGTTACCGCTATATACTTTTCCCCTTCATTCATCAATCAACTATTGAACTGAAACAATAAGGGTGAGGTGGGGGGAAAAATGAGTGTAGATATAATTGGACGAAAATTTACAAAAGGTGTTAACAAAGATATTAATCGAGGCCCGCCTGGCTATGAATTTAAAGTCACCACTGATAACCAGTACACGGAGAGAATTTTCGGTTAAAAATTACCGTTACAATCACTGTAATCGTGGGACAAGTGGATAATTCCCAAATTTTTATTCGAGTTTCTAACAATTTTTACCAGAATTTCGATTAAATATAAAATAAGCCACGTCAAAATTTACTCTGCTGCATTAGAAGAATAGGGAAGCATTAAAATATGTAAAGCGTTAAATAAAATTTCACTTCATAATACATGAAAAACTGTAGAAAAGTAGCGCAAAATTCAAATTTTGTATTGAATTTTTACCATGCAGCACAGTAATATGCGCCGCGCAGCGGTCTATGCAGGAACTATTGTAGGTTTGGAGACAAATATTCGTCATAAATTGTAAGATTTTACAATGCAGCTCAGTAATCGATCGGTCAAATTCGTAAAATCTTCGGAGAATTTCGTCTATCGTACTACAGCGTCATAGTAACAACAGGCTTTTTAAATTTCAATTGTTTTATGCCTATGTGTTTCATTATACACTATTCAGTTATCCCAGTGCAGTGCAGGCAGTCAAGTGCTTCGTTAAGTGTAATATTCTTCTGTTCATCATTATTCTGTTGTGCCATTTCGTGAAGTTCAATCACTATATAAAGCGTATCGGTCATCAGTCAAAGTGAGTACAAATATATTAATTTAATGATAATTCATAAAGATAATTATTATAAATATTAATTACAATAATTATTTCATGACTATTACGATTTTTTTCAACGTAATGGGGAATGTACATAGATTTTATCATTCTGAATGCTATTGATTATAAATCCTTATAAACAAACATGCGATAGAATTTTGTGCATATTTGTTCACATTGCTCCTCTCTCTTTCTCTCTGATTTTATTTCTCTCTTTCTACCTTTCTGTCCTCACATTTACTCTCTATTTTCTTTTCGCCACTCATTTCATTTTAGCCTATGTAAATATATACATACATACATATATGATAGGCTTTTGTTTAGAGTCACGTTAAGCTATAGATGTATATATATCGTTTTTTCTTTTATTTTTTTTTATATATTTATATATATTTATATTATTAATTTATATTATATATGTTGTTAGGTCGCATGCGACCTTCCCGCTTTCCCCCCCCTCCCGTAACTCCAATCATTCATTTATAATTCGTCGCTCTGCGACCGCACCTCAGAATATGTTATTAATAATTTAATTGTAATTATAATTATTACTATTTCTTATTAGCTAATAAGTCAATATTTTTATGTCCCGTGGGAAACGCTTCTATCCTCCTTCCCACTGGAAACCTAAGTCCTTTGTCAGCAGTACATCTTATGAATGCTGCAACCAAAATGCTGAGTAAGACGTTTACTGTAAAGACGCATCAACTTACCTTATAAATTTTCCCATCTTCTTTCCATACTTATAATTTTACGTTTAGTTAGTCTTGATTTTCGCTTCAGCTCGTCAACATCTTATTTGACCAGTAACTATTTCGAACTCAAAAGCATTTTCTTACTAAATCTTTGTGAAAAGAGTCAATAACCACTCATGTTTTCAAGCGATTAAATAAATAAACTCAAAAATTGATTAGTTACAATTTGTCAGATAGATTTAAATTAAGAATAAGATCGTGCGAGTGAGTTAATAAGTGCAAGGTTGTGAACGAAGTGAATCATAAACAAAAAACTGTTCAAGACTCTATTAATTAATCAATAAACCAATGTTATAATCGTAAAGTTTAAAGTTGTCTTAAACAAATAAATTACAAGTTAAATATATTTGTGAGTTCATATCTTTTCAAATAAAAAAAAACACTAATTCACCTCTACCATCCTATACATTTCAGCCACGCATAGTGGCGGCGACAACGATCCCTTACCTTTAATAAAAATTTTTGAAGCTTGTTATTAAGTCCAAAAAATACATCCAGGACGTTACAGTTTTAATGGTGGCAGCGGTGGGATCGTTTGCCGGAAGTGTATAAGGTGAATTAGTGACACTTACATAGAAAAAGTGAGAAAATACGTTAAAGGAAGTGTTTTCACTCATCAGACGAAACACGCTCATGGATTAAAGAGACTGGTGCTTCAAACAAATTTCAATTATAACACGCACTAAACACCATCAACATAAAGAACAAATAAACAATATTGAGAACGAAAATAACCCATCCAAATCAACAACATCAAAAGGGAGAACATCGCCGCCTACGTCACCGGAGCCTTAACCGAGGATATCACACAACGATTATCATTCTTCCAACTGCAAAACCAGCGAATTCTTCAACATCATCGTAAATAACATTAAGATATTTATTTTGTAAGTTCTCCACGTTCTATTTTCTCTTGTTTCCATCTTTATTCCTTTATTTCTATACACCTTCATCTATTATTTAATCAATAACCAATAAAACAAATATGTCTAACTACGACGATATTAATGCCGGTAGTACTAGAGATGATATAACGGGTAACGATGAAGAATCACCAAATGCTATTCCTCCCACGACATCAATGGCTGACCTTTTCGCGATCATTAAACACACTAATAACGAGTATAAAAAAAAGAATGACGAGTAAGAAAAAAAAACAGACAACACTCAAAGATCTATAGCTGAAATAAGGTCTCAAATCGAACGCCTTAGTGATTTTTTGTCGCGACCGCGCAGACCAACTACTTCCGAATCCTCACGATCCTTATCTCACTCTCCTTCACGCAGAGAGTACCCTGCCTCAAGGACAGAACAGCTGATAATTAATAATCCTACATTAGAAAATAATCCATCTACATCCATAACAAATCAAAATCTTCCCGACGATCCTCAACATCGCTTAAACACATTAGCTCCTCGTGTAACTCATCAACTAAGTCCGAAAGACTATTTACAAGCAATTCCTCATTTTGACGGAACGCCGATGGGCTATGAAGCCGATGAATTTATTGTTCAATGTCGTCATGTCAAAGAATATATTCCTCCATATTCAGAAAATGAAATTTTGATACTATTAATGGGCAGATTAAAGGGGGAACCTCTGCGTCGGGCCTGTAAAGCTAAACTCAGAACCATCGACTCTCTCATTGAATTCATTCGTAATAATTTTGATTCACCCAAAACATATTACGTCGCAAGAGATGACATCAATAAATTACAACAAACACCACACGAAAAAATGAACATTTACATCGCGCGAGTACAAGAGTTGTTGACTGATTTAAAAGAATTACTACGTAACTCCGACATACCCGACAAAGACGCCGCTGCTCGAGTACTAAAATACGATATAATCAAGGCATTCGTCCGCGGCCTCCAACCAAAATATCTCATACACTTCACCACCAAATCATTTACCGACCTCGCGTCGGCTTTCGCCGAAGGACGTAGAGTTGAACAAGAATTATCAGAGTTTCCACAATTATATTTCAAAGGACGAGACTGTTATGCCATGCAAATGAATGAGATAACCGAATATAGATCTGAACCCTCTACAGAACGGCCATATTGCACATTTTGTTCTAGACCGGGGCACGTATTTGACAATTGTTTTAAACGAAGAGCTCAATTAGAGGGCCGAGAGGCGACAAGACCTCAGAGATTCCAACCAGAATCATTCATGTCCCCAAGTTACAATACATTTTGTAATTATTGCAAGCGCACCGGGCACACCATACAAGAATGTCGCACACGTACGCACAATAATCAAATGCGTTTATTCTATAACAATAACTTCCGTAATATTCAAGCGGGAAATGCCAATACGCCCCAGCGATCCGGCGCGACGACTGGGACCAGCGACAACGCGCCAGCTCAAACACAACAAACCAACCTTCCTTCGATTCAATAAACCGCATTTCCACTCATACACCGAAAATCTTTAATGCTGAATGTAAAATTTTGAATACTACGTCATACCAATCCCCATCAATTCTTATCAAAAGTAATATTCTCGAGAACGATCAAGGGTGTTTTTTAATCGATACCGGATCGCAATTGGACCTCGTCAAAATTAATCAAATCAAAAATTTAAGCGAAATCAACAATAGTATCGTATACGAATTAAATGGAGTATCTAACAAAGATAAGCCTATGACTCTAGGAAAAATCAATCTAAAAATCAATAATATTCCAAATGAATTCCACGTTATACCCGAAGAATTCCCTTTAAAATATGCCGGTATAATCGAAACAGAATTTATGCATAAACACAATGCCATCATCGACTATGAAAAAAAATCTTTGATTGGTAATAATTTCATATATGATTTCCATGACCAAGAACGCGTTTTATTACCCGCCAGATGCAAAACATTAATGTTAATAAGACTATCTGAAAATAACTTAAAAGAAGGATATATCGAACAAATTAATTTACCGAAGGGAATTTACGCTGGAAAATCCATAGTTTCAAACAATAACGGAAGAGCTTATATTTTTGCCATCAACACGCGTGAGGATGACGTAACGATCGAAGTACCTGTTGTTCCACTATTCCCATTTGAAACTAGTGACGATGAGAATGAAAATGAATCAAAAAACACGATATCATCGACGATAAACGCACGAGACCGCGCAGAGAAAGTAATAAATACACTTGACGTCAGTCATTTAAATAACGAAGAACGCCATGCCGTACATGGATTAATTACAGAATACGCTGATCTCTTTCATTTACCCGGGGAATCGTTGCGCTCGACTAATGCCATCTCTCATCGCATTATCACAAACGACGACGTGCCAGTCAACACCAGACAATATCGCTATCCTCTCTCTCAAAAAGAAGAGATAGAAAAACAAATACAAAATTTGTTAAAGATGGAGATCATTCAACCTTCTGCATCACCATATAATTCTCCCTTGTGGATAGTTCCAAAAAAACCAGACGCTGAAGGTAATAAAAAGTGGAGATTAGTAATAGACTATAGAAAAATAAACGAAAAAACCATTGGAGACGCTTATCCACTCCCGTTAATTAGTGACATTCTTGATCAATTAGGAGGAGCAAAATATTTCTCAATTTTTGACCTAGCTTCCGGTTTCCATCAAATAGATATGAATAAAAACGACAAAGAAAAAACAGACTTTACAACACCTCACGGCCACTATGAATTCAATAGAATGCCTTTTGGCTTAAAAAACGCCCCTGCCACCTTCCAAAGGTTGATGGATTTAGTCTTACGGGGGTTACAAGGCAATGAACTATTCGTATACCTAGACGATATCGTCATTTATGCACGATCTATTGAAGAGCACAATGCAAAATTCATTAAACTCGCGAATCGTTTGAGAGAAGCTAACTTAACCCTACAAACCGAAAAATGTCAGTTTCTCAGGACCGAAGTAAAATATCTTGGGCATGTCATTGGGAAAGACGGCGTGAAACCCGACCCCACAAAAATTAGACGCCGTTAAAAATTTTCCGATTCCGAAAACACAAAAAAACGTGAAAGAATTTTTGGGATTAGCCGGTTATTATCGTCGGTTCATCCAAGACTTCGCCAATATCGCCAGGCCATTGTCGGATTTAACAAGTAAAAATAACAAATTCGAATGGAATTTCAAACATCAATCAGCTTTCGAAACGTTACGTGACAAATTATGTGAATCTCCTATACTCACCTACCCAGACTTCAATAAGCCATTCGTGGTCACAACAGACGCATCGGGTTACGCCGTCGGTGCTGTTTTATCTCAAGGCGAAATAGGAGATGACTTACCAGTAGCATACGCGTCAAGAGTTATGAATTAAGCAGAAATAAATTATCAAACGACCGAGAAAGAAATGCTCGCCGTAATATTTGCATTAAAAACATTTCGACCGTATCTATATGGTAAACAATTCACTCTAGTAACTGATCACCGGCCACTGGTGTGGGTTAGTAATTTTAATGACCCCACGTCACGAGTAATGAGATGGAGAGAACGCGTACGCGAATTCGACTTCAAAATTCAATATAAAGCCGGCCGAGTTAATACCAATGCCGACGCTCTATCGCGAAATACAGTTACCAACATCGAACCCAAAGAATTATATATGATCAATGTCAAGTGGAAATCAAATGATCCACCGGAAGAAAATGATGGCGACAAAAAAAAAACACCGTCACAAGATAATTTAGGCAATAATAACCAACCAGGGCCCTCGAACCTTAAAAGAAAACGAGGTAGACCTCGCAAAAATCCATATCCAATGCGAAAAGAAGTTTCTCAACACGGGTATTATCTAAGAGAAAGAAAACAAAAAAATTCTGAAATCAACGAACAACAATTACCTCCCCCGCATAAGAAGTTGAATAAAAGAAAACACAACTCAAGCGGGGAATATGATACGCGACCTTTGAATCCGCGGAGAACAATACGAAAGATCAAACGATCAAAAGTTAGAAGCGAATCTACAAGTAGTAGCGATGACGAGAACGACGAATCCTCTGATTCAGAAAGCTCTATATATTCACATGAGATGGACGTTAATCCTCGGATACTAAGTTATAAAATCAAAGAGAGAGAACGAAACAACACCAAATGTTCAAGTGAGTCAGGCGCGAGCGTACCCTCCGAAGATTCTCACACTTCAAACGAAAGAAACGAAAACAATATGGGTAACATAGAATCGAACAACAATAATAACGTCTTACTGCACTCACCTCCATACTCCACTGACAACATAACTAGAAAGAAATTTAGAATTATCAACTCTAGTAACGAAACACCTCACGAAAACATGAATGTCCCTTATGTGGGCACTCCTGAATATCCAGAGCCACCATCTTTTGCAGCAACAAACGATCAATATGATTTATCTGACTACGATACCGCTGTCTCCGACGACGAACATAATCTCGAACACTCGAATATACAGAACGAAGACATACCAGAATATCCAGAACCAACGTTTTTTACAAATAATCTTTATCAAAATCATAATCAACAAGAAAGAATAGAAATTCAAGGTCGAGCGAGTTCAACAGAACACGATATTAACCCTAATAACATTATTATTGCAACAGCTGTCATTCATCCGGACCCGGAAAGTGCTGACGAGCAACGTACTGACCCTGATCGTGGTAAACAAAGACCCAAAAGGAAACGCAAATATGACAAGAGTAGTAGTGAGTCAATGACACGGTCAGCTGTTAATAAACGCACGAAGGAAGATACCCATGCCCCGCTTGAAGACTTAAATGAAATCAGAGCCATCTCACCACTCACAATCACAACAAAGAATGTGCCGCGTCATACGCCACTCGCTAACGCTCACCGAATCCCCTCTCCAACGCAACCGCCGCATCGCAACTACATCAATGAGTCGCTCAATGCAAAAATAGAAATACCAAGAAATGCGCCCGATAATTTAGCAACACGTAGCGGTAACAATAACTGTCCTCTAAGACAACTTAGTTCTCCAGTTCAAGGTCAAGAAAGACTTACAATTAGAAGAAACGAACAAATCCTCAGCAATATCAAAGAAATAACAGATAACATAGAAGCCCGGAAAGATAATTTAATTTGTTTTTTATACACGGATGGCAGTCCCATGGACAATGCCGGGAGAATATTCATTGAAAAGGGTTGGTTACCACCACCTGCACCTGGGCTCAATTTCGACATGTCATGCATTAAAACTAACTTTTTAAGAAATAAAATAATTTTCGGGCTGGTCCTTGGAAGGAAAGATAAGTCAACTATTGAAGAAGACGATTTAGACCTCGCATTAAAAAACCTGATAAAGAAAATGACAGAAATGAATGTAAGGACCGCAAGCGTTTCTCAAGGCATGAGTGAATTTCACCACTGCATCTGGCGTAAGATAAGAACGGCTTTGAGATTAAATTTAATAGAGAGCGACATCATAATCTCTATGTGCAAAGACGAAATCACAACACCTTCACGTAACCAAATCCCAAAAATAATAAAAGAAAACCATGAAACCCCGTTCGCTGGCCATAAAGGGGTGACTAAAACTTATAACCGCATTAGACAAAGTTATTTCTGGGAACGAATGAAGACTGACATAGAGAATTACATAAGAAAATGTGAAAGCTGTCAGAGAAAAAAATTAGTTCGAATAAAAACCAAACAACCCATGGTATTAACAGACACGTCCATTGATGTATTTGATAAGGTAGCACTCGACATAGTAGGCCCACTAACCACATTAGATAACGGCAATAGATACATTTTAACGATGCAAGACGATTTGTCTAAATTCTGTTTGGCAGCACCGATGAAACAAATTAATGCGAAAGCTGTAGCCAGAACATTCGTTGATCATTTTATAACACGATTCGCTTGCCCCAAAGCTATATTGACAGACCAGGGTACAGGGTTCACGAGCACTTTAATGCGTCACGTAGCCAAATATTTCGGTATAAAACAGATAAAAACAACGTCATTTCATCCTCAATCCAATGGCGCGCTCGAACGTAGCCATCAAGTTTTGACAGATTATCTGAAGCATTACGTAAGTAAAAACGATTGGGATCGGTGGTTACCCCATGCTATGTTTGCATACAATACAAGTAAACATGAAGCCACTCATTTTACACCACACGAAGTAGTATTCGGTCGACCTGCACGGATGCCGTCTCAATTTAAAAGCATAGATTCTCTAGGTACTTACGAAGACTACGTAATTGACCTTGCTTCCAGACTCAATGACATAAGAAATCTCGCTCGAAAAAATCAAGAAAGAGCAAAAGAAACTTCCAAAGTTTATTACGACAGAAAATCAAATTCAATTCCATTTCAAGTAGGACATTTAGTTTTCATTTTAAAAAATATAAAGAAAAGAAAATTTGACGACAATTATATAGGACCATATCCCGTCACCGCTATATTTCCAGACAGACATAATATAGAAATACAAAAGACAGAGAATACAAGACGAATAATTCATTGCAATCAAGCGAAGTTAGCTTACGTTGCAAATTCCAGCTCAACAACCGACTCAGATTACTCTACATAAAACACACACATTCATTCTATATTTTTATCATTAAATAAAATTATACATGCACTAATACTAATAGAAACCTTTATATATTGCGGTATTACAGGTATCGGTCATGGGTGACTTAAAGTTCTACATCATATTCATACTCATCATCAGAAACATTCGTCAAGGACAACCGATTATCGCATACGACTGCGGTGCCCCAGGCATGAACATGACCACTCTCTCATTGAACAATATTCAAGAATGTAACATCCCTATCGCTAATCCTATAACCTCAAAAGTCCAAATCCAACTCTTACAAACTTCCGAATATACTAGCGTCCACGTATACCAATGTAAAGTTGAAATACACCGCACAATATACCATTGCGGCATGCATTCACATATATCAATTGTATCAAACGGAGATATAGAATATTTAATGGAAATCTCTCAACCAAATTGTAAAGATATGCACAATACACACTCATTCAGACTCAATGATCATTATCACTCCGATCTTAACGCTAACACTACCACATCAAGACCAATTCAATTAGCCGGTAGAGTAGATAGCACAGGTAGTTGCAAGGGAGCCGCGTATTCCGATCAATATGGATCATGGGACGACGTCGTCGTCATCGGACAAATATTCGTGACTTCACAAGACTTTTATGCCAACATCAAAATCGAAAATAATGAACTGATCTTACACTCTGGAACGAGATGTCAATATAATACTGGGAAATGCATGGATTTAAATAACGGTAACACGTATTGGGATTTAATAGAATTTTCAAAATGCGATTTCGATGGGTTCTCTGTAATCTACCAAGGTCCCGCTGATAGAACTCACGATGAAGCGAATAAGAACATGGATCATAAAATCTACTCATTAACATCTTCAGATTATACTTTCGCATTACACACCAACGGCATCTTCGAAGTATGTGGGTACAAGCTTGTTAAAACCGAACATCCTCGGCTGTTCATAGTAGACGTCACCATAATATCATTGATAACAAAAAAAATAGGAATCACATTACAAAAAATGGACCTATTCACCTACGTTAATTCTAAATTTGTTTATCTGGCTCATCATCTAAAAAATCAAATCATTAATTTATATAATGACGACATAATTCAACAGTGCGCATTAGAACGAAAAGTATTGGGCAATACACTATCGTTGGCTTCAATAGCCCCCGCTGAGTTCGCTTATCATCTCTTTAAAGGGCCGGGATATATCGCTCACATTGCTGGAGAAGTAGTTAGAGTTGCAAAATGCGTACCAGTCGAAGTCAAAATACGGAAAGTAGAACAATGCTTTCAAGAACTACCAGTGCACAGAGGCAATGACTCTTTATTTATGAAACCGACTACCCACGTACTAGTGCACACAAGTACACAAATCGAGTGTAATGGTATGCTCATGCCAATGTTCTACGTAAATAATGCATGGGTACAAGCAATGCCGCAAATAGCTCCCGCTACCCCACCCGAAGAAATAGCGCCTATCACAACCAAATCATGGAAGTTTATTGACCCAAACAATTTAATGGATTCAGGCGTACACACCACTGATGATCTGAAACGGTTAAGCGGGAATATAATGTTCCCCGTAGAAGAGCCGGCTGTCTTACGTGCCATCGCCAGAGGTAGTACTGGTCACCAGAACGTTTATCAAGGAGTAAATCTAGAAAATATGATTACCTATGATAAATTACAAAGCAAATTCGAAGAAGCCATGGGAACCCTGAAAAAAGTAATCTACACCATAGGCCACGGCTCAACATTCGCTTTTGGCGTGTATATAATCATCAAAATATTCAAGTTCATTATCGACACAGTTATCCATGGCATAGCTTTGCATACCGTATTCGGATGGAGTTTTCATTTAATTGGTGCCGTATGGGACTCCGTGACACACCTACTCTTGCACTTGAACAAACACAACAATAATAACAATACAAACGACATCGAGATGGGAAATATAAACTACAGTGATAACAAAAATCGAATTACACTACACCTACAAATAGTGAATGAAAGAAGTGACAACATCCAAGACCTTACCCCGCGTGCACCTCCGCTATACTCCTTAAACCGTGACCGTTCCAAAAGCACAATATCACTCATACCCGACGACAATAACTTTCAACGACTCAGAACTCTTTTGACAGAAACTCACGCAAATACCGAAGACAAGTTCTAAACATATAATTCTTATATATATGTATATCAACATTACTCTCTCCCCACACTACTGTCCAGCAAATGATTAATCTTTATAAACCATGAAAAAATAACTCAAGGACAAACTACTAAACCTCTCCCTCGCACTCACACGACCATTTATCAGTAGTCCGTTTTATTCGGATATTCGTAATAACATTCGACAGACTTAAGTAGACCCATAATCTTCTCCTCCGCTTTGTGCCGCTGTCCGCAAACCCGTAGCTAACACACAAACCGTCGCAACACACACACAGTACTAATACATACCTGCCGAATAAAACTCTAAAACGCTATAGTTATACGGTAGTGTACTAAATCATCATCAACCCCGAACAATATCTTCGACAACTAACAAATTTAACGGCTTCAATTTATCAAAAAAAAAATAAAATTAAAGCTACAATAACGGTGATAGCAGTTAATCGAGAATAAATAAATAAAATCGGAGAGGCAGACTATGCTGTTTTATAATTCTAAGAATCAAATATTATATTGAAATATCTGTTGAATAAACTGTAGAATAATAGTTTGTAATAGCAAATAGTTGACCTAAAAAAAAAAAAAAAAAAAAAAAAAAATATGAGGTAGCGGTCCCTCATATTTACGAAGGTAGTAAAGTACAGTATCTGAAAACTAAATTTTACAATAAGATTTGAACAAGTAAATAAGTGAACGAAAAGATAGGTAAATAATTAACTAAACTGATAGAAATAGGGAATTGATAACAACACATGTTTGAATAATATTTTCGTCTTTATTATATAGAATTATCTCCTCCTCTTTCCATCACCTTCTTCCTCCCCCTTCCTCTTTCTTCCTCTCTCCTCTCCCCTCACTCCTCTATATACAAAATTCCACTCATATAAGTGATGAATGGCTCCTGTCACATCCCATATGGGATCTCCCAAGTTTTCACTGGGGTGGTCCTCACCCCACCGTCCCAAATGCATCCACTGGATGCCCGCCCAATCGAAGAACAGGTCGCCATCCAAACTCCCGTCACCCAACTCCCTCTCCGGAATACCCGCTTCACGGCGCCTCCGCATTCTCAACTTCCGCACGAGCCGTACGAGAGGATCTCGTTCCAACTAAAGAAAAATAAAGAACACACACACATGAGAAATACGTTTTTTTTTGGTTTTTTTTTGCATATCACAAACATTAATAAAATTCGATAAAATACTTACTAGCATTAAGTATTCGAAACGAGAAACACCTTTTTTTGGAGACATTTTTTTTGTCGTTCTACGATTACTACTTCACACACCGAAATTCAATTTCAATCTGAGCTAAGAAACGACCTCAAGCATCGCAAAGCCTATGGCCCGTATCGCTAAGGGATCATATTGCATCCCTACCTCGAAGAATTTCAGACCAAATATTACAACTTAGTTGCAGCTATCGGACAAAGAACGGACACATGTATACAAACACTCACAAATCCGTCACACAAACACTAAATAAACACATTTCCATCTCAACCATCTACAAACTAATGCATAAGTATTTACTTATGTCACGCACTTCTCATCTCTTTCTCCTTCTTGGTTCGTGCAGCTATCCTCTCTCCATTCACACACATAACACAAACAGCTCTCAATTTCATCCTACAACCTTATGATTTTAAATTCTCTTCTGTATACACTCGACTCTCCCATGTCTCTTTAATTTGACCTTCAAATACACCTTTTATCATAAAGTATTTTAGAATAAACATAAATTTGTACAACATAGTTTGAGTTGCCGTCGCTATTTGAGTTTCTTTTTTTCGCGGGACGCTCGAGTCTTGGGGAGGGAGGTGTTAGGTCGCATGCGACCTTCCCGCTTTCCCCCCCCCCCCCCCCTCCCGTAACGCCAATCATTCATTTATAATTCGTCGCTCTGCGACCGCACCTCAGAATATGTTATTAATAATTTAATTGTAATTATAATTATTACTATTTCTTATTAGCTAATAAGTCAATATTTTTATGTCCCGTGGGAAACGCTTCTATCTTCCTTCCCACTGGAAACCTAAGTCCTTTGTCAGCAGTACATCTTATGAATGCTGCAACCAAAATGCTGAGTAAGACGTTTACTGTAAAGACGCATCAACTTACCTTATAAATTTTCCCATCTTCTTTCCATACTTATAATTTTACGTTTAGTTAGTCTTGATTTTCGCTTCAGCTCGTCAACATCTTATTTGACCAGTAACTATTTCGAACTCAAAAGCATTTTCTTACTAAATCTTTGTGAAAAGAGTCAATAACCACTCATGTTTTCAAGCGATTAAATAAATAAACTCAAAAATTGATTAGTTACAATTTGTCAGATAGATTTAAATTAAGAATAAGATCGTGCGAGTGAGTTAATAAGTGCAAGGTTGTGAACGAAGTGAATCATAAACAAAAACTGTTCAAGACTCTATTAATTAATCAATAAACCAATGTTATAATCGTAAAGTTTAAAGTTGTCTTAAACAAATAAATTACAAGTTAAATATATTTGTGAGTTCATATCTTTTCAAATAAAAAAAAACACTAATTCACCTCTACCATCCTATACATTTCAGCCACGCATAGTGGCGGCGACAACGATCCCTTACCTTTAATAAAAATTTTGGAAGCTTGTTATTAAGTCCAAAAAATACATCCAGGACGTAACAATGTATAATATATAAATATGTATATAATATATAAATTAATAATATAAATATATATATAAATTAATAATATAAATATATATATAAATTAATAAAAAAAAAATATATATATTTTTTATTGATTCCCCTTGGGGTTACAATGTGTCTTACAATCCTCCCACTTTCTTTTCTCCTTACACCTACAACTCATTTAACCTTGTACTCCGCCCATCTCCTCCGTTACACATCTCCTCCGCTGCACCTCTCCCCCGATACACCTCTCCTCCGTTACACATCTCCTCCGTTGCACCTCTACTCCGTTACACATCTCCTTCGATACACCTTTTCCACCGATACACCTCTCCTCCGTTGCACCTTTTCCACCGATACACCTCTCCTCCGTTGCACCTCTACTCCGTTCACATCTCCTCCGATACACCTTTTTTCCACCGATACACCTCTCCTCCGTTGCCCCTCTCCTCCGTTGCACCTCTACTCCGTTACACATCTCCTCCGATACACCTCTCCTCCGTTGCACCTCTACTCCGTTCACATCTCCTCCGTTGCACCTCTCCTCCGTTGCACCTCTCCTCCGTTGCACCTCTACTCCGTTCACATCTCCTCCGATACACCTTTTTCCACCGATACACCTCTCCCCCGTTGCACCTCTACTCCGTTAAACCTTTTCTCCGTTACACATCTACTCCGTTACACCTCTTCCTCCGTTTCGCCTCTACACTCCTTCTTTTACCCTGATGGGCCTGCCTAATGAACGCTGGTTCTACGGGATAATATTTTTCTTCCGAAAAATATTTGGGCCCTGCCGGGATTCGAACCCGAGCCGTCCAAGTGGAGAACTTATACTCTAACCACTCGGCCGACCGACCAACTAAAATATAAATATAATAAATAATAAAATAAAATAAATTAAATAAAATAAAATTAAAAAAAAACTAAAAAAAATAAAAATATAAAAAACAAATAAATAAAAATAATAACATCAATGCAAATAAATGAACGATATGTATATATATATATATATATATATATATATCTTTTTTTATATTTTTGTTTTTTTTTTTTCATTTTATTTTATTTTATTCATTTTATATTATTTTGTATATTTTTTTTTTATTTATATTATTTGTTTTATATTTATATTATCAATTTTTATATATTTATACACATTTAAACAATAAACAATAAACAAATAAATAATATATTTATATTATTAATTTATATATATATATTGTAATGAGGTGGCTTGCCACTCATAACTTTTATTTGCGCCAGAATAAATGTGTGCGAAGTGAGTGCGGAAAAGCGGTGGTCAACGTCGACAATCGACAGCAGTATTCATCACCGGCTAATAAATATCATCCGGAATGCAGCCGAAATAATTTCCAGTCAATATAAAAGTGGGGCAAAGGAATTTTTAGACGATGGAAAGGGCAATTAAGGCTGAGAACGACGCTGCCGCAATTTTGTACTACACTCCCGACCGAAACGTGATAATGTAAGGATTGTCAACTTCCGACTTCACCGTTGAATCAGTACGTGTGTCAGGTGTGCGTTCCTGTGTGCCACGGCGAAGCCGCAACCGAAGGATGGAGTCGAGAGAAAAAGGGGAGGTCACCCGGATAAGGAGTGATTGTCACATTTGCGAATGTTATAATCGGCTGATTTGGCGAAGTAATGACCAAATAGCTAGTGGTAAATCGGCAGGGTGAATACCCTAACAGACTACTTCGGAGGTTCCAGCCAGCAGCAGAGCATACAACCATGTGCAGAGTCGGCGAGTCTAGTGTGTGTAGTGTGTGAGTATGGAAAGTATGGGTCATGAATGTAATTATGTAAAGAATGAAATTGTATGAAGTCAAAATCGGGTCTTGTAGACCCATCCGGTGAACGCCACGCGTAGAAAATAGAGTCAAAAGAGACGAAAGTAGAGTCATTTGAAGAGAAGAAAATAGAGTAAATTAAATAGAGTCAATAATAGAGTCATTGGAGAAAGAAATAATATTGTATTCAAATATATTGGTTTGGCCCTTAGAAAAGGTCAAACCAATATCAACTTATTATTATCATTTTTCATTTATATTATATTTAACATTAAAAATCATTCCGGACAATTAATAAATATCAAGGTCATTTTTATATCAATTAAATTATACTGAGTCAGAATTATTCATATTAATATTATTTGAGCATGCGATATTGTTTTCAGAGCCTTAAGAATTTCCCCAGGATTCTTTTAGGTTAATGTAACTGGGGTGGCATCCCTTGTAAAAGAGTAAGTTGACGGTAACTCCGGGTAAAGAGCAAAATATCCGGACTCTAGCCTTTTTGAGGAAAGGCGGGCCGTCACAAATGGCATCCCTTGTGGGGATGGGAGGGACTCGATTTTGACTAAAAATTGTATGTGAGAAATCTTTGTAATGAAAAATAATTTTTTTTGCGAGCGTACGTTAAGTGTGATAGAATTTTTGAGAAAGATTGAAAAATAATTGTAGAAAAGTAAAGTTGAGAATTAATTATGGAATATTAGAGTATATTAGTTGTAGTAAAATTTTAACGTACGGGCACAAAAGAAGAGAAGCAAGAGAAATGTAAATAGTAGTAAAAGAAATGTAAACAAAGATTTATCGTTGGAATGTCGTGTGAGTGAGGTAATTTAGATTCAAAAGTATATTGAAATAAAATCGAATAAAATCCGGAGAAATATTTGCGTAAGAGAATATTGGAAATATAAAGTGTATACGCCGGAGAGAATATTTTGGGAGTTTTATTCGAGTAGAGAATGGAATGTATTGTTGTGTGAAAATTTTGTATCTCAAGTAATAGAAGTAAGAATGCATTACAGTATGCGTGTGTGTGTTAATATATTGTCTAGCCTGCGATTTCATGTTCGTTACAATTGCGCCTATTTATTTTTGAACTGCGTTCGACCGCGTTAACATGCAGATCTAATTTTTGAGTTAAAATTTATTATAACTGTGCAAAAATAAAAAGATGAGCTGTTTTCGTCCTGGACATCAAAATACAGCAAGCAATGGTAGGATAATGAGAGAGTGGGATAAGACCGAATGGAATAAGATGGGCACGGGATATTAAAGGGAGAAATAATATCGCGGGGTCCGGAGAATAAATGATTCTTGCCTGGGAGTCGGGAATGAATATGGATACGGAGCGTGAGAGAGGCGGGAAGTGGGATGAGTTCGTCGTTAGTGTGGGTAATGAGACACAGGCGTAACAAGAATCCTCTATGCCTAAGCGCAAATATCATATTCATCGACGTATGTATTGTTCCGGGAAGAAATTATAATTTGAGAGAGTGAAAAGGGGAAAATTGGAAAAATTAGTTTAATTTTCGAATTAACTAATGAGAGTAAAAATTTGTAGAAATGAATGCAATTGATGTAATGTGTATCGTGTGTAAATATTATCTGTGGGGAATGATAATTGTAATTATATTAAGTATGAACGAGAAATAGATGCAGTGAAATGTAAAATGTGTTCGAGATAAAGCAATGATATGGATGACTTTACATACGGTTAACTAATCGCTAGTCAGTATAGAGATTCAGGTGGTTGTTACCGAATATTTAAATGACGTGCTATTTAATAGTGAGGATAAAAACCGTACCGAACAAAAAATACTGTACTTGGGGCGAACAGAAAGTTAATTATGATGTAAAAATAGTCAAAATCATAGAAGAAAAATCGAGCAGCGCAAATAATTGAAGGTCGACTGTCCGTATGACTCAGAAGAGCCATACGTCCATTCTAGGGGAGGGTTTTGTAATGAGGTGGCTTGCCACTCATAACTTTTATTTGCGCCAGAATAAATGTGTGCGAAGTGAGTGCGGAAAAGCGGTGGTCAACGTCGACAATCGACAGCAGTATTCATCACCGGCTAATAAATATCATCCGGAATGCAGCCGAAATAATTTCCAGTCAATATAAAAGTGGGGCAAAGGAATTTTTAGACGATGGAAAGGGCAATTAAGGCTGAGAACGACGCTGCCGCAATTTTGTACTACACTCCCGACCGAAACGTGATAATGTAAGGATTGTCAACTTCCGACTTCACCGTTGAATCAGTACGTGTGTCAGGTGTGCGTTCCTGTGTGCCACGGCGAAGCCGCAACCGAAGGATGGAGTCGAGAGAAAAAGGGGAGGTCACCCGGATAAGGAGTGATTGTCACATTTGCGAATGTTATAATCGGGCTGATTTGGCGAAGTAATGACCAAATAGCTAGTGGTAAATCGGCAGGGTGAATACCCTAACAGACTACTTCGGAGGTTCCAGCCAGCAGCAGAGCATACAACCATGTGCAGAGTCGGCGAGTCTAGTGTGTGTAGTGTGTGAGTATGGAAAGTATGGGTCATGAATGTAATTATGTAAAGAATGAAATTGTATGAAGTCAAAATCGGGTCTTGTAGACCCATCCGGTGAACGCCACGCGTAGAAAATAGAGTCAAAGAGACGAAAGTAGAGTCATTTGAAGAGAAGAAAATAGAGTAAATTAAATAGAGTCAATAATAGAGTCATTGGAGAAAGAAATAATATTGTATTCAAATATATTGGTTTGGCCCTTAGAAAAGGTCAAACCAATATCAACTTATTATTATCATTTTTCATTTATATTATATTTAACATTAAAAATCATTCCGGACAATTAATAAATATCAAGGTCATTTTTATATCAATTAAATTATACTGAGTCAGAATTATTCATATTAATATTATTTGAGCATGCGATATTGTTTTCAGAGCCTTAAGAATTTCCCCAGGATTCTTTTAGGTTAATGTAACTGGGGTGGCATCCCTTGTAAAAGAGTAAGTTGACGGTAACTCCGGGGTAAAGAGCAAAATATCCGGACTCTAGCCTTTTTGAGGAAAGGCGGCCGTCACAATATATATATAAGTAAGAAATTATGAATAATAAATTTTTGAAAGATCGATTATTAAATGATTTAGAAATAATATAAAACTTAATGAATGTACGGAAATATACATTAAATAATGAATTATAAATAATAATTTTTTCATATTTGATGAATAATAAAATCGGAATATATAAATTAAAAACAGAAAACATTTTAAAAACATTATAAAATGAAAAATTATACATAATAAATTTTTATATTTTGCAAAATGATGAAATTTCAAATAAAATTAAATAACAAGAAAATAAATAAAAAAATATTAATCTATTTTTTAGTATAAAATGGCAGAGAATGTTCAACCCATGGTAAGCAGCTTCGCACCTACGACTTTATCATTTCGGGATCCAAAAATATTGACAATCTAATAAATCACATTTGATCCTGATTTAAAATATGATTAAATACGTGGCAAAATAACTTTATTATAATAATTAACCGCCGGTATTCATTTCATTACTTTTTTCTCATTAATCTATTCAAGTTTCGGTTTTGTAAAATGAAATTAAATTAACTGAATTGATTAGTGGCATGCACAACTAATCAAAAGAAATTGTTTTTGTAATTTTAGGTGAATGTGGAGGAGAACGACGAGCGTGAAGAAAATGTGAGTATTTTATTATTAATATTCATTTATTTTACAATAATTACTTTGTTAATTTGAAAATACTGCAATTATATTTATAATCAACACATTTTTCTTTCACCGTTACAGCCAATTCGCCAATTACTTTTACAAACGACCGATGGAAAACTGATATTGAAAGCTTATCGAGACAATGGTTTTTTGACAAAAAACCTGCGTAATCTAATGACACGATTGATTCTGAAAAAGGAAAAAGATCTGGCTTTTCATTCAGTACAAATATACGGTGAACCGGATCATCTCCGGAATTTCGTGTCAGTAAAATCATTCAAATAAAAGTCAAATTATATTATACTGTTGTATTGTTCTCACTTTTAAATTTTCTTTATTATATGCTAATGTCATTTTTTATTTTTAGAATAAAGAGAGAACGATTTATGAAGCTGGCAAGACATATATCAATTATTTCCATGTGAAATAACGAAAACATACTACACACCGTATATGCGTATAGGGAATCGTAGAATTAATCCTTCAGGTACATTGTTTGAACATTTCCAATATCAAACTGGAAGACTGCGAAAAGGAGGATTATTATCGCCGACAAATCGCGTACATTTTTTGAATGCGCCTTATCAAGTTTCTGGTAAGTTTCCAAATAAACTAATTACTTACGAAAAAAAAAATCCTTGTAATTGATATGTGTATAAATGTATGTAACCCTCAATCCACAGAACATGAAAACGCCCTATTATGTTGGTTGAAGAATCATTTGGATCCAGTTGAAACTGTCCAAACCAATTGGGAAGCAACGTTCGGCGTACGACGTGATTTATTAAAAAATAAAATAACAATCAGCAACTACTATCGTACTCTACAGTAGTAAAGTAAGGCGGGTTCTGGCCCAAAACTAATCCGCTAGAGGCGCCACTAGGGGTTCTGTTCCAAGCTATTACATAATAGGGGAGGGGAGGGGCCCAATCTGCTTTACCATCGGGGGGAATCTGTACTGTGAAAGGGTGGTGAGAGGAGGAGAGGGACAGAGGGGGAGGGAGTTCTGCTTTACCATCACTGGTTCTCTACCATCCCCATGATGGTGCCTACCTTACCTGCGGATGGTAAACCCCGGGGTTGTTGTCTACCTTACCAACCACTCAACTGCGCACTTTGATGACTCATGTGTTTTTCAACGAAAAAAAGAGCGGCAACAAGTTCTTTGATGTTGTTTGACCTTCAGATTAAACTATTGTATGCGCATAATTTTTACTGATGGTTATGACTCATGTGTGTTATCAATAGAGTGAGGTTTCAGATTACCACGCTTCGGTTTTTCCATGAAAATAGCGGCTAAAAGTACTTTGATGTTGTTGGTCCGATTTGACCTTCAGAAAAAAACTATTGTATGCGCAAAAACGAAGATATCATGGCTCATTGTATGTGTCATGAACATTAAAATCCCAATCATCATTGATTACAATAAAATTAAAAATTATTCACATTCTAATGTTTTTATCCTATATCAATATATCGTCCACATAGCTTATGCAGTATATCTATAGCGCATGAGAAAATGTTTTAAATCGATGTGTGGTATAGGGCTAGTATATCTATAGCGTGCCGGAGATTTCTTTAAGCGACGCGTGGCATAAGAATGTTATATCTATAGCGTGCCGGAGATTTCTTTTAGGTGACGCGTGGCATAAGAATGTTATATCTATAGCGCGCGACATAGGCAATGCGTATAGTAGTTTATTCATTCTGCATAAACAATGGTTGTTGTGCACGCAGAATTGGAGTATGAGAGACTATGGTGGGAAAATTTGATAACATTCGCCGCTGATATAGTGGCGAATGAAGATTTTCGATGTTTATTATCTAATTTAAAGTAATGAAAAACTCAAATTTTTTAATATTATCGAAAATTTTTTTCTTTATTTTTGAAAATATTATTTGTCATTGAATATTTATGATTACAATTTATAATTTTTTTCTTATTCTTATTCTCCATACAGGAAGCTACAAATTCTATGATGTTGTTTGTCCGATTTAACCTTCAGAAAAGTATTGCATGCGCATAATTTACTGATGGTTATGACTCATGTGTGTTATCAATAGGGTGGTTTCAGATTACCACGCTTCGGGTTTTCCACGAAAAAATAGCGGCTACAAGTTCTTTGATGATATTTGACCTTCAACTTCCCACTCTTTGCATTTTGCTCACGGTGAGGAGTGGGGCCATCCTATAAGAACTCATGATTTTTCAATTTGACCTTCAATTCCCCACTCTTTACATTTTGCTCTCGACGAGGAGTGGGGGACATCCTATAAGAACTCATGATTTTTCATATAAACTATTCAGTTGGCTTTCTTATTTTTATGTGTACGACTTGCATCTTCCTGTGCTGCACGTAAACTTTGCCGCGAAGACCAAGCAAGTTGTTCTCGTTCACTCAACATTGCTGGAACATCTTTACGATTACCCCTGAGTGAACGAGAACAACTTGCTTGGGCTTCGCGGTAAAGTCTACGTGCAAAAAGGAGGAAAGATGTTGGCGTGCAGCATAGGAATATGCCGATAATGCACTTGAAGCATCACATTATCAGTAAATACATATATTATGCATATACAATAGTTTTCTGGAGGACCAACATCATTCATTCTCTCCTCTATACCAATAAATATTACAGCAATATCTTATTCTATAACATTTCCACGTCATCATCATCATCATCATCATCATCATCAACATTATCGTGAGGTTTTCGATAGCCCATGGTAAAGTATCAGCCGTTCGATGTGAGACAATTCTTTCATCATCCATTCAACTTAGTGCAATTATAAATTTTGAAAATTTTTGAGTTACCCATCGATGAGAATATTGAAATAACTAGCTGTCACGATCATGAATATAGGAAGTTCAGTGTTATGTATCATCATTCATTTGAAAACTTTAAACAATCAAAAATGTTGGATTGAAAAAAGACTCGAATGCAGAGTCAATCAATTGAAGGAGAGACTTGAAGATATGAAAACCTCAAAACGTTGCATATTTAACAAAAAAAAAAAAAAAAAAAAAAAAAAAAAAAAAAAAAAAAAAAAGACGAAGATATCATTGTTCATTGTATGTGTCATGAACATTATAATCCCAATCGTCATTGATTACAATAAAAAATTTAAAATTATTCACATTTTAATGTTTTTATCCTATACCAGTATATCGCCCACATAGCTTATGCAGTATATCTATAGCGCGCGAGAGAATTTTTTAAATCGATGTGCGGTGTAGGACTAGGTATATCTATAGCGTGCCCCCAGATTTCTTTAGGCGACGTGTGGCATAAGAATGTTATATCTATAGTGCGCGGCATAGGCAATGCGTGTAGTAGTTTATTCATTCTGCATAAACAATGGATGTTGTGTACGTAGAATTGGACTATGAGGGACTGATGGAAAATTTGATAACATTCACCACTGATATAGTGGCGAATGAAGATTCTCGATGTTTATTATCTAATTTAAAGTAATGAAAAACTCAAACTTTTTAATATTATCGAAAATTTTTTTCTTTATTTTTGAAAATATTATTTGTCATTGAATATTTATGATTACAATTTATTATTTTTTTCTTATTCTCCATACAAGAATTCACATTTGTGGTATTTACCACCAATATAATGAAGAATAAGTTTCAAATTAGTTGCTGCTTCCAATATTTGTTTATACAAATGTTCGTCCTTCAATAAAAATTCTGCAATCCTTTTAGGCAGAAACACCTTGAATTCATCATTTATAGTTGCAATGATGCTTTGACCAAATTTAGTTTTAACAATTTTTATAGTTGACACTCGATAATGTGATTCCTCATTCAGTTCATTCCATGGTTTTGTAGGTAAAAAATTCTCCAAACGGCTAACTTTATTCAATTTGGAAAAATCCATTTTTTTTTTTTACTGGTTTACGGATTATAAATTCACAATTATGCCAACGAATTGTGATGTATGTTCGTAATATATGTTATTCCTCCTTCGAATAAATTTGCAAGGAAGCGGTTTTTACTATTCAAAGATGTCACAACCCAAAAAGCAACTGAAGTCGAATAATATTTTTTTCTCTTTTTATATAGTGCTTATTTCTCCTACCACTCCTACTTACATGCAAGCAAGAAGATGATGACTCATATATTATAAACAGGAAACGATTCAAATGTTTATTTTTTCCTGGAAAAAAAGCGGTGACAAGTCCTTTGATGATGTTTGGCCGATTTACCCGAGTCATAATTGGTTGATGACATCGTCAATGAGGGAGTAATATAATGCGCAATTTCAGGCCATTTATGTTTATCTTGTATCATATTTAAAAAATGTAATCCTATCGTTTTATTATTGATGGGGGTTTTGAGAGAACAAGTCATGCATTCCTAGTAATCATTATTTAGATGGCATCATCAATAGAAGGAAGAAGTGGGGTAATATTATGCGCAATTGGCGGTAAAAACATTTTTTAAAGGGTTGCATTCTTCCTGTATCATGGTTTAAGATTACCACTCTTTTTATCTATTTACATTAAAAAGAGTGGCTATAAGCTTTTTGATGGCGATGTTTTTTTGAGCAATTGATGCAGAGATGATAAGTCCTACATTCCTGATATGATGGCGTCGCTAATGAATGGACTGCGTAGTTATTTTTTCACGTATCATATATACTATTCTCATTTACTTTCATTGCATCTAAATGTGATCTCATATTTATTATCAATGGAGTTTCGGATTACCACATTGTTCTGGTGATTTCCATGAAAATAGCGGTTACAAGTTTTCTGA
The DNA here is from genome assembly GCA_918226075.1 of Microctonus brassicae. Lineage (NCBI taxonomy): Eukaryota > Metazoa > Arthropoda > Insecta > Hymenoptera > Braconidae > Microctonus > Microctonus brassicae. The sequence goes on from OW445482.1 coordinate 14,878,799, forward strand.
TGATGTTTTGACGGATTTAACCCCACTCGTCACATTTTGCTTTGTATAAATAGTAAGGGTGTCAAAGCCGAAATATCATTGCAGATGCAGATTTACGAATAAGAAATATTGAAGTTTAGTGATCGGTGAAAAAATGTAAGTATGAATGATCATTTCTTAAATATAATAATTCAATCAACAATTATATTTTCAAATATTATAATAATTCAATCAACAATTATATTTTCAAATATTATAATAATTCAATCAGCAATTAAAAATCTTTTTCAGAATGGATTCAGCAATGGTAATCCCATATATAATGTACATCCCATTAGAATGGTTGGGTATGAATATATTTTATGAAGATCTGCTAATCGACATATACAACATGACTGAGGATTATGAAGATCGACATGGCTCCTATGAAGGGCTAGTTTTAAATATCAACAATACTGAAGCTGCATTGTCTATTTGCAATGCTGCAAAAATCTGGTGGTACAAGAGAGTAAGGATCGAGGGTGATCCTCGTCCACCCCTTGTTAATTATTATCCACCTTTGGCGCCTCTAGAGTTAGAGCAAGAGTGGCAGTTCATGAATTTCGAATCTTCTGCTGATTCGGGAATTGATGATCCCGACCCTGATGAGGAGTAAAGTATAAAAACTCTTAGTGTTCCAAATGTGTGAAGATAATAAAAACTTTTTGGATTATACATATATACTTTTCATTCCATTAAGATAAAAAGTATTTGTGAATCATTTTTGAGTAAGAGATGTAAAATAAAGGAGATAGTACATGTGGATTGTCATGATTGTGGAAATAATTATTGTTTGAAACATCAACATCCTGTTGATCATAATTGTGTTGGATGTAAATAAGAGAAAATACGTCGCCAAGAATTGCAACCAGTGCCTTCCAGTAGTTGTGATCAATGTAGTTTATCTTAATTCACTTTTTATCATCATTAATAAATTTCAAAAATTATTAATAGAACAAAAATGGATAGAAATATTGAAATACTTTTTCTTCAATATTATTTAAAAGGGGGAAAATACAATAAATATGTAAATAATACCACTCTGTGTCTTCACATTCAAAAATTATTATCACTTGTGCTATACTGTATTATATTATGCATTGATCAATTTTTTTATATTGTCCTCTAAAACAAAATATAAAATTGCCAAATTTTTTTACGATTAATGGCGAACGGGTTATTTTATTTCAGAATATATATAATAAGTTTCGATTGGAATTTTTCAAATCGATGCGTGATATAGGACTAGTATATCTATAGCGTGCCCGAGATTTCTTTAGGCGATGCGTGGCATAAGAATGGTATCAGAATTTGGAATAAACTGCCAGAAAAATTACAAAAAAAGAAAAAAAAAAAAAAAAAAAAAAAAAAAAAAATGAAGATATCATTGTTCATTGTATGTGCCATGGACATTTAAAAAGAATATAAGAAATAAATTAGAAATTAAATTGATATTTAGACAAATATTAGTTTTATATAATTTAGTGTTATTGATATTTAATTGTGGTATTAAAAATTTTATGATACAGTTAGTAAAATGGAGCTTTCACTAATTCTGTTGATAATTAAAATGATAATTACCAAAATTTATTCATCGATTATTATTTGCCAGAATATTATTTTTTATAATATAGATACTTTAGATATTTATATTTGTTTAAAATACTATTTTTCTCATATAATATTAACAAATTAAAAAACAGTTGAAAAATAAATTAAAACAAAATCTGGATTAAAAACAGTTGACACAAATTTTGAGTGGACTTTTACAAAAAATTTTCTATAGTATGTATGAATAAGGATAAAAAATTAACAGCCGGTGAATTAAACAAAAGCACAAGAGTTCACTGTCGTTTGTTTATATTTTTGTCCGTTCAACCAACAAATAATAATTATTACATTTGCTCGCCAATAAGTACCAATACCAATATACATATACATATATTAAATTGCAATTGCGCCGGATCATTTTAATTATAGATCAAATGAAATTATGCTAATTTTCCAACTGCCTTTATCATATATGTATTATTAAACTGTACATAACATATTATATGATTTGCATTGTATATATATATATATTGCATTGTATAGATTATATTTATTTATTCTTTTGTGTGCTATTGCATGTGTGTGCTGAATGAATTATCAAAAAGGAATTTTATTCAGCAATGTATAAATAATATTTCGAAAACCAGTAGTGATGTTCAATGTAAATAAAAAGTTTTCAATGCGGCTTCTCATGAAATATTAATTTTCATTATCGATATTATAATATTATTGTCGTATTTTCAAGTATAATCGAAATGATTAAGCAATATTGATAAATTAATTGTCTATTAAACATTTAATAGTCACATTCAAAAAAATATCAATGTTTTCTGAACATCGCAATTTGTTACAGTTTTAATTTAAAATTTAGACACATGTATGTGCATATTTTTTTTTTTTTTAACGTTAAAATATAAACTATAAAATTTCCCATATAGTATAAAATTTGATTTAGATATCGCTTCAATAATTTAATATGTAAATTAAATAATGAATAAAATGAAAGATAGAATATTGAAGACAATTATAAATTAAAAATTAGAGACTGTTTAATTCTTAAAATTTATGATAAGTATAATATTTAATATTTATACCAAATTGTGGTTTCATCTATTTCCTGAAGTCATTAAATTAGTAATTATAAAACGAAAAATATCACAATGAATAAAGAATAAATTATTTTTGTGACATTTTCAACAAAGTAGACCATTTTGCTCCACCTTCCTTTATATTTATTATATGAATTAATGACATTTGTAACGTATGAATATTAATAATTTTTAATGACGTATTTTATGTAAATAGGAATTATAAAGCATTTAGTACAATATTTTGTGTTGGTTTTTCAGTTGACAATTAATATAATAATATGAAGTGACAAAATTTTTGTAAAAGTGTATTCAGAATTTGTGGCGGTTTTTTTTTAATACAAATTCAACCTGGAAATGATGTTGGAGTAGCAGGTTATTCATGTGATGAGATTCAACTCCCAAAGTGTGTTAAATACTCGAAAAAAATTGAAAAATATATTGACTCAAAATGTTTATAGTCTGAGAGACAAAATTTTAAATGAGATTCGACATGAAATATTATTTATTTCAAGCAAAAATATTTTTCTGCTTCAATAGAAATTCTCGTGTTGGAAATTGATACAAAATTTGCGTTAAGAACAGTACAAAAATTTTCACTGTGTACTCAAAAAATTTTTTGTATAAAAGTCCCGTAAACAATTTTATCAACTTTTTTTTTAATATAAATTTTTTTATTAAAGCTAAAATTTTATTAAACACAAAAATTTGTGTCAAAGTAGAAAAATCATTTTACTCATAATTAATATTGTAATATGTTGAATCACATCACATAAATATTATGATTTATTTAAACATAATTTTAGTGTAAAAATTATGGAATACAAAAAATTTCTAATATAAATTTTGGATGGATTTTCACACCAAATTTTCAACTGTGCATTGTGTTTTTTATTATTATTATTATTTATATTTATATTTATAGCATGCCATAAAATAATTAAGGCAATTGCAGTTGGTTAATATCTGCGGTACTGTTAGGAGAAATTTCACTGGTGAGTGTCTGAAATAATAATACAATAAATAATTAAAAAATGTATTTATATACTGTCGTGTGGAATTGGAATAATTTTTTTTACCTTTCGATTCACATCCTCGTTTTTTCCCATAAGTCTCGGTTTTTTTTGATGTATCTTTTTTTTCCCCCCCTGAATCATCACCACCATCATCACCATCATCACCATCATCATCATCATCACTACTGATATCTATGAGTTCTATCTTTTTTTTATTTTTTTCATCAGCTCTCTTATTTATTTTCTCAACCCCAGAAATTTTTCCATGGGAAAAATCGGTGAGTGTCTGAAATAATACAATAAATATTTAAAAAAAGTGTATTATATATATATATATATATATATATTGTCGTGTGGAATTGGAATAATTTTTTTGTCCAACAGTTCCAGTTTTTCAGGTGTTTTATACGTTTGTTTTCAGTGAGTAAAATCAAATTTCTCTCACTAGTGACTAAATTTTATATAGTGGTAAAAATGATAATATAATCGAAAATTTGTTTTTCATCAACAATGTATCCATGACAACCAATCCACCGAACATGATAACCAAGATCTCAATGCTTGACATTTTTTTCATACTTTTTTCAAGAAAAACTACAACTGTTGGACAAAACGTCGTATATCACACGTGAGTGAAATGTCATAATAAGCTCGTGTGAATAATTGTCACACTCGCGCAAGCGCTCGTGCGTCAAAAATCTCACTCGCTTATAATGGCTTATTTCACTCACTTGTAATATAATCTACTATTTTTTTTTTTTTTTTTTTTTTTTTTTTTTTTTTTTTTTTTAATAATTTCAGAGGTAATTTTATGTAATTATAAAATTATATTGTAATGAAACTATGAAATCTGGATTGTAATAAAAACACTTCAATAATTGTAGATACATTTCTTAATTTTGGTAAAGCAACATAATTTATATTAGTTTTGAAATCATAAAAATCAGTTTAACGTAAGTTATGAATAATTTTTTTGCAGTTATAGAAAAATATCTGACATGTGAGTATTTTCAGTTTACAAAAGAATACTCACATGCCCGATTATATAATTGTTGATCAAATTATTAAATATCAACAAAAAATTTTTACACTATCATAAAATATTTCAATAATTGTAGCTATATTGCTTAATTTTTTAGGAAGACAACATAATTTGTACTACTTTAAAATAATAAAAATCTATTTAACATAAGTTATGAATAATTTTCTTATAGTAAATATCAAAATAAAAAAAATATCTTACTACATATGAGAAACAATACTCACATCAGACTTTTTTTCTCATATATAGTCAGATTTTTTTTTTTTTATTTACTATAAAAATTATTCATAACTTATGTTAGATAGATTTTTATTATTTTAAAGACGTAGTATAAATTATATTGTTTTTATAAAAAAAAAAAAATTAAGCAAATATAGCTACAATTATTGAAATATTTTATAATAGTGTGAAAACTTTTTGTTGATATTTAATAATTTGATCAACAATTATATAATCGGGCATGTGAGTATTTTTATTGTATTTAGTAATCATCTGGTTTTCAGTGTGATGATATTCTTTCGTAAACTGAAAATACTCACATGTCAGATATTTTTTCTATAACTGCAAAATTATTCATAACTAATGTTAAATTGATTTTATTATTTTCAAAGTAACATAAATTATGTTAACTTACCAAAATTAAACAACGTAGTTACAATTATTGTAGTTTTTTATCATAATCTTAATATAAGAAAAAATGCTCACACGCCTGATTTTATTTATTCATTTATTTATTTTTTTCTTTCTTCACTGGTCACTGTGTTCACTGGTCACTGTGTTCACGAAGCACGGTTTTCACTTGTCACTCACCGTTTTTAAACTGAAGCCCAAACTGCATTCAGCGACTAAGGCTAGTGGACCTTATCAACATCTCGGTAGTGTCACGTTACATATGATACACGAAAAATAATTATAAGTCTATTGCCGACGTCAATAATATTTAAAAATGTTTTCTACCGATTGCGCATAATATTACCCCTACTTCAGGAGAAATGCAGTCATTTGAAATGTTTACCACCAATTGTGTATAATATTACCCCTACGCCTGATGATGCTATCAACCAAAAATAATGATTACTAGGAATGCATGACTTGTTCTCTCTCAAACTCTCTATCGATAATAAAATAATTAAACGATAGGATTGTATTTTTTTAAATATGATACAAGAACAACAGGATGATCTATATATTTAAATGTGTATAATTTTTGCACGTAGCCCAGCAAACTTAGCCATTATTTTCATCTTGAATATGATACATGATAAACAAAATGACCTATATATGAGATGGAACTGTTTACCACCAATTGCGCATATACAGTAGGAATGTAATCATTCAAAAAATGTTTATTACCAGTTGCGTATAATATTAGCCCCACTCCAGGAGAAATGCAGTCATTTGAAATGTTTACCACCATTGCGTATAATATATTACCCCTACACCTTCTATTGATGCTATCATATAAATAATGATTACTAGGAATGCATGACTTGTTCTCTCAAACCCTCGATTGATAATAAAAATAATTAAACGATAGGATTGCATTTTTAAACATGATACAAACAGAATGATCTATATATATATTTAAATGTGTATAATTTTTGCATGTAACTCAACAAAAACTCAGCCATACTTTTACCATTATTTTCATCTTGACGATGATACATGATAAACAGAATGGCCTATATATGAGATGGAACCTAATATATATATATATATATAATTATCCGAATATGAACTTACTTAAAAAAAATACATATGAGAAAATGTGAATGATATTGAAAAAATAATTTTTTTTTTTTTTTTTTTTTTTTTTTTTTTTTTTTTTTACTTCATGAAACACAATATTATTGATAACAAATAAACAAAAAATCATCATTCATATTACATATAATAATTATCTGAATATGAACTTACTTCAATATATATATATATATATATATGCCAATACGAATGGTAAGTCATCGATTAACTTTGTTCATGGCTGAAATTGATAATGATACGTCAGAAAGAAGAGTTTTTATTACTTCACATGAATTTGAAATGTTTTGCGTTTAGTATCAGCACAAATATCCAAACATAATGCATAGTTGTTCATTTGTGACTGATTTGAATTGTTTATCGATAAACTTAATGTATTAGCACAACAAATCTATCGAATTAACTCAGAAAAAACACTACCAATGAAACCATTAACAGACGATGAAAAAAATAAATTCAACAACACCTCGGTCTGTCACATTTGCGAAAAAACCATCAGGATAATGAGGAATTCAGATTAACCAAAAGAAAGTGTGTTTTCCCCATACAAGTATATTGATAATTGGGCAAAATTTTGATGAACAATAGTTACCAGAGAAAAGATAAATTCTACGATAAATGACATAATAATGCAATTTTATTATTATTTTTATTATTATTATTATTATTATTATTATTATTATTATTATTATTTTGTACTTTCATGAAAACATGATATTTTCTGTTATAATCATACATATTATTATATATATATATATATATATATATATATACAAATATATAATCTATTATTTACTATGCTCTTATGTCAAAAATATGCCAATACGCATGGTAATGCGGCAATTAACTTACTCATGGTTGCAAGTAATATCGAAATTCATAATGACAAATCAGAAAAAGTATATCATTCCGAATTGATTCGAAATCTTTTCGCATTTGGTATCAGCACAAAATATGCAAAACATAATGCGCAGCTGTTCACTTGAGACCGATGTTTATGTCACTCACAATATGAAGGGTAAGTTATCAATTTACTTGCTTATGGTTGCAAGCAATGTTGAAATTGAAAATGGCAAAAATCAGAAAAAGTATACCTATTCGCATTGATTTGAAATCTTTTCGCATTTGGTAACAGTACAAAAAATATCTAAAACATAATGCGCAGTTGTTCACTTGTGACCGATGTTAGTGTCACTCAAGTGGTACTTACATCGGTCGCAAATGAACAATTGTGGATTATGTTTAGATATTTGTGATGATACTAAAATGCGAAAAGATTTCGAATCAATGCGAATAGGTATACTTTTTCTGATTTTTGCCATTTTCAATTTCAACATTGCTTGCAACCATAAGCAAGTAAATTGATAACTTACCCTTCATATTGTGAGTGGTACAAACATCGGTCTCAAGTGAACAACTATGCATTTATGTTTTTAGATATTTTATGCTGATACTAAAACGCGAAAGATTTCGAATCAATTTGGAATGATATACTTTTTCTGATTTGTCATTATCAATTTCGATATTACTTGCAACCATGAGCAAGTGAATCACCGCCTTACCATTCGTATTGACATATTCAATTATATAATATGTAGTAATTTTCACTTTTTCTGTTTATTATAATAGTCTTTCGATACCGTAAACATTTTTACTGATAAATTATTCATAGTTGAAATTCACTGCACAGAAATATGGATAAGATGACATTCTCTCTTGGTTTCGGGAAGCTGGATAAAGTGCTGCTGTCAGTGCCCACAAAAACAAAATTTATCATCATTCTTGATGTTCACAACAGCTTTCTTCAAATTTAATATCACTCGGTAGATCCGTCCCATGTTGATAATTCACCCTTTTAAATGAAAAACGTATTGATTGATATTCACAATTAAATCAATCGTTTCATACATTGGCCATCCTGAATTACTTTCTTTAAAACTCTTTCCACTGTTTTCAAAAGATGTTCACCGACATTTTCATTGAAACCATCTATTCATATTAGTTGATGGGATAGTTGGTGTATTTTTCGTATCAAAATAAATAATTTCTTCAATTGATTCACCATTCTTAATTCTTTTTATAACGACATGCTAATACAACATTCAATTTAACATGTCCATCATTTTGCAATATTGGTTTCACTTTATCAATTATCATTTGTTTAGCGTCCGATAAAAATGTTGATAAATCTATGTGCTGTAGATTTGTAATGATGCCAGTTTTAATTCGGCTATTGAATGGTGTTTCAATGTCATCCCATTGAATACGATTATCATTAATTCCAATATTACAATCAACCATATTGGTCTGGCGGTGGTTTCGTTGGTGCTCGCGGAATTTTACACTTAATGATTTGAGATGCGCAATAGTTGTCAATATGTGGGATTTCTCATCCACAGTCAGGTGTACCGATGTCAAAAGTCTATTTAAACACTGAATATTTTCATTACTGATCCATTCCCAAGTGGTAATCAACGAATCATTTGTTGTATCAGAATTAATCGAGAGAAGTGCTTCATAGGCACTTTTCATCGATTCGATGAGATTCTCGGAAATCTTCTTGTCATACATTATTCACTAACACTTTTTCGAATGAGCTATTATACTTTCACAAAATCTGCAAGTAGAATGATATCCCGACTTTAACCACCTTTACTATTTATACAAGAGCAAAATCCAAAAGAGAGGGAAGTTGAAGGTTAAATATCATCAAAGAACTTGTAGCCGCTATTTTTTCGTGGAAAACCCGAAGCGTGGTAAACTGAAACCACCCTATTGATAACACACATGAATCATAACCATCAGTAAATTATGTGCATGCAATACTTTTCTGAAGGTTAAATCGGACAAACAACATCATAGAACTTGTAGCTTCCTGTATGGAGAATAAGAATAAGAAAAAATAATAAATTGTAATCATAAATATTCAATGACAAATAATATTTTCAAAAATAAAGAAAAAAATTTTCGATAATATTAAAAAATTTGAGTTTTTCATTACTTTAAATTAGATAATAAACATCGAAAATCTTCATTCGCCACTATATCAGTGGCGAATGTTATCAAATTTTCCCACCATAGTCTCTCATACTCCAATTCTGCGTGCACAACAACCATTGTTTATGCAGAATGAATAAACTACTATACGCATTGCCTATGTCGCGCGCTATAGATATAACATTTTTATGCCACGCGTCACCTAAAAGAAATCTCCGGCACGCTATAGATATAACATTCTTATGCCACGCGTCGCTTAAAGAAATCTCCGGCACGCTATATATATACTAGCCCTATACCACACATCGATTTAAAACATTTTCTCATGCGCTATAGATATACTGCATAAGCTATGTGGACGATATATTGATATAGGATAAAAACATTAGAATGTGAATAATTTTTAATTTTATTGTAATCAATGATGATTGGGATTATAATGTTCATGACACATACAATGAGCCATGATATCTTCGTTTTTGCGCATACAATAGTTTTTTTCTGAAGGTCAAATCGGACCAACAACATCAAAGTACTTTTAGCCGCTATTTTCATGGAAAAACCGAAGCGTGGTAATCTGAAACCTCACTCTATTGATAACACACATGAGTCATAACCATCAGTAAAAATTATGCGCATACAATAGTTTAATCTGAAGGTCAAACAACATCAAAGAACTTGTTGCCGCTCTTTTTTTCGTTGAAAAACACATGAGTCATCAAAGTGCGCAGTTGAGTGGTTGGTAAGGTAGACAACAACCCCGGGGTTTACCATCCGCAGGTAAGGTAGGCACCATCATGGGGATGGTAGAGAACCAGTGATGGTAAAGCAGAACTCCCTCCCCCTCTGTCCCTCTCCTCCTCTCACCACCCTTTTACAGTACAGATTCCCCCCGATGGTAAAGCAGATTGGGCCCCTCCCCTCCCCTATTATGTAATAGCTTGGAACAGAACCCCTAGTGGCGCCTCTAGCGGATTAGTTTTGGGCCAGAACCCGCCTTACTTTACTACTCTCTACCTTGCTTGACGGTTGCTAATGGCGTTGAATTGGTCAGTGAAGGATATTTATTTTGTGACAAACATTTTTTAACCATCTTTTCTTCACAGCTAAAAAACGACTTCAATAGACTGCACCCTGGTAAGAATGAAAGTCTTTTTGAGCGGTGGGAGCTTATAAGGGAACATTTGATAAAGCGATTACAAGAATGCACCATTCGTAATTCTTCTGAAAAAGCGTTTGTGCATTTTTTGCCTACATTATTATTACGTAAGTATAAAAATTAATTTTAAAGTAGAAAGAATAAATTTGTGTGGCATTTCATTCTAATCTTTTTATTTACATAGATAACAAAGATGCAGTCATTTGTTTTCTCTTGCCATATTTGATTGAAGGAGCAAAGGAAAAACGAAGGAATACAGAAAATGAGCCAGCAGGTTTAATAAAACTATCTGTTCAAGAGCGTCGCGATTCGTTCATATTACATGTTCAGGTAACGGTCAATTTTCTGCCTATAAACGAAATAGTAATGTGAAAATATGCCACACAATTATTTGATATTTTCAGACTGCAGCTGATATTGAAGCAGGGCTTGACCAACGAAGGAAAGAATTCGAAGCCGCAAATCTCACACTTCAGCCTATTCCGATCTTCGTGGGACCTTTAGTTGCAATAGACACGGCATACGTTGCAGTTAATGAAGTTTTATATAAAGTTTACTCGGCGTTACACGCAATTGATACATGCTTCAAAATTTTTATTGCACTCGATTGCGCATACCCCCGGAGAGCTTCCTCCATATGGCTATTTTTCCAAATATGTGGCTACCAAATTAATTACGCTACTGATACTTGTAATCGGTCGCTCAACAGTCTCATCGGAGAAATCAAACGGCATATACAATTAGCTGAACCATAAAATATAGGTTGTTTATCCGATAAGACAATCAAATTTAATCATACTACTTTTTAGTTTCGAAATTTTGTTTCACTTCATAATATTTAAACAATGTTTATATGCAGAGATTGCAAAGATAGTTTTTCAGATATTAAATCCTTTTTGTCTCACATAAAATTTTCACATCGAAGTATCTCAAATTTTAGATGTGGTAAAAATGCCTGACTGCGATCTTTTGGATCATTCGATTCATTACGTAAACATATTATAAAAAAACACACGAATAATGAAAGTGATCATCATGTCATTAAAAAAACCAAAAGACAAAATACATGCGAGATAGAATCTTTGAACCCTCACAATTTTTCTGACGAAGCAGATATAACCTGCAACTCTATGAAAGACTCCTCGGAGCAGACTCTAAATAATGTAATTCCGGTAGAAACACATGCCGCGACTAATAATGAATCAATGACTTATATTAATTCCACAAATTCTGATAATTGTAACAATGTTGACGCCCATATAAATTTCAGTGCTAAATTGTACAGTTATTCTGACGTGCCGCGAATTAGAGCAGAATGCATTATTAATGATACCAATGAGTTGTTGAAAATTTGTATGAATTGTATCCAATCCGACGTTTCAAAACTCATAGCTCTTACAGATAAAAAAGAAAATCTTTTGCAAAGTGTGGAAAAAATATTTGAACGACACAATTCTTTATTCACAGATGTAAATAGTGAATGGCGTTGCTTGCGTACATTCCAACGTCTCAATACTTATATACCACCACAAGAGTATTTATTGGGTGAACGACAAGAGTTTGTCAATAAAAATGGCGTTCAAGTTACTACATTAGTACCAGTAACCGCTCAATTTGTTTTCCAACGATTTTTTGAAATTCCAAGTGTTCTCGATGATACGCTGACGTATATGAATTCTTTAAAACTAAACAATACCATTATTTCGAATTTCGTTCAAGGAAGTGTGTGGAGAAAAACCACTGCAAAATTTGAGGGGAAAGTAGTTCTTCCCTTATTTTTGTATTTCGATGATTATGAAAATAATAACCCACTTGGAAGTCACAAAGGAATTTCCAAGTGTGGCGCAGTCTATTTATCTGTTCCATGTTTACCAGCGCATTTCTCATCGAAATTGAGTAATATTTTTCTCTTCATACTTTTTAATACCTTGGATCGGAAAATTTTTAGTAACTCCATTATTTTCTCTAAAGTTATCGACGAATTGAAATTTTTAGAAGAGACCGGCGTTGTAGTTCAAAACGGTAAACAAATGATATCTATTTATTTTAAATTAGCATTAGTATTAGGAGACAATCTTGGTGTTCACTCAATTCTTGGATTCACTGAAAGTTTTAACTCATCTACATTTTGCAGATTCTGTCTTTCAAAAAAAGAAGACATACATCAAATCTTTGATGAAAGCAAATGTGTACTTCGGACTAAGATTAATTACGCAACTGATTTGCTGAAGAATAATGTAAAACTCACTGGTATTGTCGAAGAGTGTATATTTCATGCGATCCCAGATTTCCATGTGACTGAAAATATTTCAGTAGACGTTATGCACGACGTTTTAGAAGGAATTTGCCAGTATGATTTAGGTCTTATTGTAAATATATTTATAAGAGAAAAAATATTTTCACTGAAAGAGTTTAATTTGCGTGTAAAAGGATTCAATTATGGACCTCAAAAAAATAAGCCACCGGAGGTTTCACAAATTCACATAAAAAAAAAACGTTTATTGATGTCTGCGTCTGAAATGCTGTGCCTTATACGTCATTTTCCATTAATATTTGGTCATTTAGTACCACGTGATAATAAATATTGGGAATTGTTGTTACAATTATGCGGAATTGTGGAATTAATAATGAGTACGAATCTCCATACTCATTCACATTACATAATGAAAATCAAAATATCTGAATATTTGCAAACATTATCTGCCTTGTTTCCCAATAGTATAAAGCCAAAACATCACCTCTTAATTCATTATCCGAGAGTGTTGTCAACGTCAGGTCCGCTTTGGAATTTATCTTCGATGCGATTCGAAAGTAAGAATCGTGAGGCAAAAATTACTTCAAGAGTTTCTATCAGTCGGGTTAATGTATGTCGCACAATAGCAATCAAACATCAGTTACGAGTTAATTATCGGTTTTTGACTAAAGATGTCCCATCTCCTTGGACTTATAATATCCAATCTGTACAAACGTGTTCGATTCATAGCTTAGCAGGAATAAACTTCTTTATAAATTTATTGCCTCAAAATATCACAGACAACAAATGCGTTTCCATTGTAAAAAATATTTATTATGAAGGAAATAATATTCAGAAAGATTGTGTTATCATGATACCGAGTGAAGATGGACCTCAGTTTCATGTAGTGCAACATATTTTAATTAATGACTGTCACACATTCTCTATTGTTGTACAAACGATTCACGATGCGTTTCTTGACGAACATGTGCAGTCTTACCAAATTATATCCAACTGCTGTACGTGGGCGATTCTCAACAATAATTATATTTATGGTTGTGTTATAACACATTTAGTACGTATAAGTGATGGCAGCGAATATGTTGTGAAGAAATCGTGTTAATGTAATAAATAAACAATAATTATCTTATATGATGTTGTTTGAGAATAAGCTAGTGTCCAAAGTCGGAAGATGGTGACATCATTTCGACGGCTAAGTGCACTAGCATGCAGTTACAGCGGGACGACGGGACTGACTTCGGGTGCGTTCGGGGACGCTCGAGCGCTCTCGGTCTACCGGCGTTCCGCCATCTTTACTTACATCGCAAATGCAACAAGTGCCACACGTGCTTAATTTTGGCACTCATGTTTATATCGTAATTTTCAAGTGTCTTTCAATGTAAAACTAAATTAAATCATCTACAAGGTCATACAGAAGTACATCAGCATTAAAGTGTCGTGGTGTTGGTAAGCTGGATAGCTCAAAACCACTCAAAAGTGTCAAACTCAAGGTGTGCCGGAATTGATATAATCAAGCCATCAAAGTTTACAAATAAAATTAGATTGTGCACACATTTGTAGAGACATTCTTTCTGTGCATCACATTGTGTTGTATTTAACAAGCAAAAGAGACTCTCAGAACATTCCACATAGATTGTACATCAAGATAAATCATATCAAATAACACATTATTGTATTATTCTTTGTAATATATAACATTCTACTTCTAATATATAATAAATCAAGACCTTAAACTTGCAATATCCGAAGAAATCCAACATCTGATTTAAGTAGAGCCATTCACAATACAGATGTATTTATTTTCTCAACACGCTGTAACTTTTTTTTCTCTTAAAAATTTACGCATTTTTCGGAAATTATCATTGAAAATAAATTCAAAACGGAGTACAAATAGTGTAAAACAAATTTTACTCATTATATTCCCAGAATATATTTTACACAAACTGTTTCGTGAATATTTCATTAATAGCGTGAAGAAATTTTACTTTAAACCCACATTAATTTATGAAATTCAGCAATAAAATTTTTGAACACTCACAAAGTAAATTTTATCATGTACTTCGTAAATTTTACAGTGCTTATTGTAAAAAATATGTACCAGTAATTTTTACCGTGCACATTGTAAAATTTAGAATGCGGATATGAAAAATTTCTTCGTTATCGGTAATTTCTACTATCTGTCCGGGATGTCCCAAGCTTACTGTGAAGCACAGTAAATTTTGTGGCGAATTTCACGTCAGTTTTTAACTGAAAATTCTCTCCGTGTATGACATGGAGAATAAAAGATTATGTAATGTGGCTAGTCCTGAAGATGCCAATGATGCAGTGTCATATGCAACTATGATGACTACTATCAATTATAAACTTGAACAAATTAAACAAAGTATATCATCAATACGTAATGATGTTGATATTCAAAGAAAGAATGTATCGACTATGCCCAATAATTTTGATATTAAAAAAAAAATATTGCATCTATACGTCATGATCTTGATGTTCAAAGAGAGCATTTTCAACGATATCATGGAAGAGAAGAAGACTTTCGGAAACGAGATGAATATTACAGATATACACAATAATATTGATGTTCAAAAATTCACAGCACTATTATGAGAAAAACAGTCGTCTTCAAGACATCATTTCACATCCAACAGCTGAACAAATAGGAGCAACACCACAATGGTTGACAAAAACTTGGACACGATAGTGAACAGAAAGGTGGCATTGGTGGAAGAGCTGCACAAACCTGCTCGTGTACATTACGTCCGACGTCATGTTGATATGAGAGATTTGGATGAGACTTGGCAAGCAGATCTCGTTGATATGACAGCCTATGCAGCGAAAAATAATGGCGACAAGCACTTGCTAACAGTGATTGATATATTCTCAAAGTTTGCTTCGGCCATACTTTTAAAGACTAAAAATGAAAAAGATGTTACAAATGCAATGAAATCCATCTTGAATACTGGGCGAACATCGAAAAAATTACATGTTGACCAAGGCATAGAATTTTACAACGATGATTTCAAATTACTCATGAAACGATGAAATATTGAATTGTATTCGACATTTAGCAATTTAAAAGCTTTCATTTGTGAACGTTTTAATCGTACCCTGAAAAATAAAATGTGGAAACAGTTCAGTCTTCGTGGAACATACAAGTGGATTGATATAATATCTGATTTAGTTGCTGAATACAATGATACCAAGCATCGAACGATCAAAATAAAACCTCGTGAAGTTACAACGATGAATGAAAAAATTCTTCTTCGAACTGTATACAAGCATCATCATGTTGTGGAAAAGCAGAGACATGAATTCAAAATCAGTGATAAAGTTTGAATAAGCAAATATGAACATTTATTCGAGAAGAGGTATACACCAAACTGGACAATGGAAATATTTACCATCGCCAAAGTGCTGAATACCACTCCACCAGCATATAAACTCGCTGATTACCAGGATCAACGAGTCGGTGGATGTTCCTATGAAAAAGAGCTCAGTAAAGTAAAATATCCAGATACCTATACTGTGGAAAAAGTTATACGTAAACGTGGAAAAAAATATTATGTTAAATAATTGGGATTTGATAATTCACATAATAGTTGGATGAATAAAGTAGACATGAAAATTTGTAAAAAGTTTTTTTTTTTATTTTCTCCTCTATACCAATATTAATTATAGCAATATCTTATTCTATAACATTTCAACATCATCAACATTATTGTAGAGTTTTCGATAGCCCCATGGTATAGTATGAGTCGTTTGATGTAATACAATTCGTTTGTCATCCATCCAACTCAGTGCCAACTTTCGTTGTTGTATTGTACAGACTTCATGTTGCTTACTTCGGATCAAATATTGATCGACAATTAGATATTCATGATTGAAAAGGCATTATTTATAATCATTAAAAGTTATTTGGCGCAATGATGACCCTTTGATACCTTCAGCTTTCTTTTTATCACTATCATCACCTTATATTCTGATTGTGTATAATTTTGCACGTAGCCCAACAAACTTAGTCATAAATTTACCGTTATTTTCATCCTCCATTAAACCAATCACTTTTTCATCCATTAATAGTATATCATATTCATTATCAGGTGGATGATCGCTTGTATCAAGCTTGTAGATATCACGTTTCATAATCGCATATACGTCTGGTACAGTTAAATAATACGAGAGAGTGTCTGTGTCAGTGTACATCAATTTTGATTGATTGTGTGGGAATGTTCTCTTTACATAGTTATAATCAAAGTCATATATGGATATTTTAGATACATCAAGAATACAGTATCCTACGTATATTGGTTTATTGAATGTCATTTTGGCATGATCCATTTCAATTATTACCATATCATCGTCGAAGATGGTGCAACTATGGAAGTTTGGTTTGGCAATAAGTGATCTTGCACCCCATCTTCCTCCCCATTGTGTCACCAACTTAACATCTTCATGTTTTCTAACATTCTCTATGGTCTTACCAAATACAGCATTATTTTTCAATTTGTAGAAATTCTTCTCAAACTCATTTTGTGACTTTTTCTGCAAATCTGTATTCAAGTTTATACATTTTTTCAGCCATAGATATTGCTGAAATTTGAGAACTTTATGGATGTTAACAACATTCATTCCCAAGCTTGAACATTGCTTCAAATTCCTGTAGTGAATAATATATTTTTCTTTTGGGTGGAGCGCTGCTACTAATTTAGAATTCTTTCCTGTTGGCGATATAAAGTGCTGAGGACACAGTGGTAAATCTCGATGTGAATCATAGAGTTCTTCCGGATAATCTAGATCCACTTCAAAGATGTATCCAGTTGCTGAGTCATCTGGAATACTGCAAATATCATCAATAGCCATGTTTTTTTCCACGCAAATCCACCAAATGGCAAATATTCACACATAGCTGCACCGTATAAATTATTGGCATCAAAATACATAAGATATGATGAACCAATGGTTTGGTCATAATTGTCACCCATATATTTATTATTCGCTTTAGCATAGCGATTCGAACATCGAGCCACTCCAACTCTTATACCTTTATCGATGAACAATAGCATTTCTGGATCAGTAAAAAGTTCCAACTGCACATTAGTATGCTTGAGCATTGCATCAAAAGACAATCCTGAAGCAGTGTAATAATGCAAAGGATCCAAATTATATGATGAAAAGCAGTTACTTCTGAAATTTTCGAATATATCTGCCAAAAGTAATACATCAGTCTTCAGATACAGATCAAGGTTTTCACCCAATGTATTGATATTAAATTTTTCCCAAACTTCTCGTGCATGTTCATAATTTTCATTTGAAATATCATCATTATTCAATTTCGAGTAGAATTTATCTTTCTCCGGTAATTGTTGTTCATCAAGTTTTGCCCAATTGTCAATGTACTCGTAGGGGAAAACACCCTTTCTTGTGACCAACCTGAATTGCTCATTATCCTTATGAACATTTCGTGTGATTGTTTTATCATCATCCCTCAAATGTGATGATAATTTATCAAAACTGCTAGCTATAAATCGTGAATAATCGATAAAACGAAGGGTTATTTTCGTATTTGTGACTTGTTTATTGAAATATATATGTTTTTCTTTGTTTATTGGTAAAAGTGATATTGATCCCTTAAAACACGTTGCCAAAGATTTGATTGTAAAATGTGAATCGTAACCAGATAAACTATGAAACACAATAGGAATATAAAATGGTAATTGATAGCTCAAATTGCAGCTCTCATGTGCAGCACCACGATAATTGCTCGTTAAATGGAAATGATCATAATGTTTGTTATCACTTAGACTGAATGGTTTTTCACAAATGTGACAAACTGAAGCGTTGTTAAATTCATTTTTTTCATCGTCTGTTAATGGTTTCTGTTAAAACTTCAATTCATTTTTTCGAATTACCCGCGCTCACTTCACACACTACAATTATTGAGGTGACAAAATGGCGATGCAGACGACAAAACGTAACCATGACATCTTCCGGTGAATTCTAGAATGTTCTAAAATTCACCTCGTGATGAATCTGCCGCTATAATTCTCTCTCTTAACTTTTCGACACACATCGTGCAACACGTGCTGTTGTTCTGTAAATTTATCAACCTCAAGCAAGAAATCTTTTTTGAGTCGAGGATCTTTCAAGGGCAAGAACAAAAATCAATTGATTCATATAATCAACTAGCTTAGTTGGGATCACGAGTCAGACATCAAGTGACACGTCAGTGGGAATTTATATAATTCATCCACCAACCTCATCGGAAATTTCACAAGAAAACACCTCAAGTCAGCAAAGAATTCAACTCTACATCAGCATTAAGTCTACATCATCGGGATCAACTTCATCAGAATCAGTCATCACATTCACACACCAATAAATACAAGTAAATTAACAATACACACAGGTACACCTCAAAATTTTACAATACACATTTATTCTACATTATTCCGCAAAAACATAATACTCAATCAACCATAATAGTTTGCAGCAAATAAATTGTATGAAGAAAAAACCATTTACGGCAAACCTTGCAAACAAAATCAAGAAATAAAAATATTGAATTATTATTTCTAACATTTGGTCCTTCGAGCCGGATTTTTTCATACAAGGGAGTGTTTTTTGAGTATCTAACCTCAAAATGAGTGTACACGGTTCAGACACTCATAGTAACGTTTCACATGAAGACGACACACATCAAGATAACATCAAAACAAACATTCGATCAGAAAGTCCATTAGAAAACATCTCAATTCCTGTACCAACACGGACAAATACACCACCACCAGGACCGTCAGCTGAAGATCGAAAAAGAGAGAAAGGCAAATCACTCATCAGCACTCGTTCAACGTCACCGACATCAACACCTTGTGATATTACATTAAAAATCGACACTCAATTTGGTCGACTCGATACATTAGATGTCATTCAGCAACAATTGACGGAAGTCACGTCACTTGAAGAGATTGATGTCATTCAACAACAAGCTGAAGAGTGTCACAAGATGTTCATCAAAGAACATTCATATTTAGAGACTAGATGTCCACCTCACTTGATGACTTCAAATTATTTTAAAGCGCAATGTCATGCAGTTGAGTCAGCAAAATTCATGAAAATCAAAATGGCAATAGTGAAAACGAGACAACAATTCAACAATACAGCCAGCATATTCAAACGTCAACACTCACATCTGCCGACATTGCCACTTCCAGAGTTCGATGGTGATTACAACTCATGGCCAGAATTCAAAAGTTTATTTACGTCAATAGTTATGAAAAATCATGGATTATCTGGAATTGATCAACTTCACTATCTTAAATCATCAGTAAAGGGTTCAGCAGCTGACGTTATTGCCAATTTACCAATGACTGAGGCTACGTTTACAACAGCATGGGAAAAGTTGGTTGCCAAATATGAGAATAAAAGAAAACTAATCTATGGGCAAATCAATAACATCATGCTGGAGGTCAAAACTTCAAAACACGCTTCACAATCTGCCCATCTCACGGCATTAGTTACTCAAATTGACAACGCATTGAGTGCAATTCAACTATTGGGACAATCAACTGAAAATTGGGATGCTATCATCATTCACCAAATAATCAAACAATTAGATGAAGTCACAAGAGAAAGATGGGAGACAGTATTGGGTGACAATGCAACTATGCCCACATATCAACAATTGAAAGACTTCATTGCTAGTAGAATTCGCACATTGGAAAATCTTGAGTCGTCTTCACACTCACACCAATCAAGTCACTCAAACACAACGTCACGACAAACATCATCGTCAAAATATAACTCAACAAAGGGAAATGTTTCAAACATCACTGCACAACAATCAAAGTATACTTGTGATTGCTGTGGGCAGCCTCATTTTATTGTATCCTGCACAAAATTCAGATCACTGTCACCAGTTGATCGTTTAGAAGTTGTCAAAAACAAGGCATTGTGTTTCAACTGCATGGGCCGTCATAGCGCGCGTGCATGTCGAATGCAAATGACGTGTACTGTGTGCCACAAACATCACCATACAATGATACATGCAGCAATCACTGCACCTCAGCCCACTCAACAACCATCACAAGAAAATCAATGAGACATCACTGCAGCCCCAAACAACGTCAAGTCAAACATCAATTTGAGTTCAACTTCATTGCACTTCAAGACACAACAATGTCCAACTTCACTTACACAGTCAATGTCAACATTAAGCACACATTCTACAACAGGCATAACTTCACCAGCTACATTATTAGCTACTGCCAAAGCGAGAATAATTTCACCAATAACATCAATGATAGTACGAATTCTCATAGATTCTGGCTCTGAAATCTCATTAATATCAGAAAATGTTGTGCGTCAACTTGGATTACATCGAACCCATTCATCACTGGTCATAATGGGATTTGGTGCTACCTCAAAATCACAATCACGAGGAATAATTCAGTGCAAATTACAATCATTGCATTCTGAAAAGTACATCACACTTCAAGCACATGTCACAACCAACATCACCACAATATTACCATCACATCATGCAACAAATCAAGAATGGCCACATATCAAATCATTACAACTAGCTGATGACACATTTCTAACACCACAACCAATTGATATCATTCTTGGAGTCAATCACTATCCTTCAAGTATCAAAGCAAACATCATCAGACTTCATGAAGATATGCCAATTGCCCAATTGTCAATATTTGGATGGCTTGTGTTGGGTCCATGTGGACATCATCACAATGTGACATCAAAAACAAATCATCTCACCATCCAACAAGAACATGAATCACTTCAAGAGCTATTGACAAAATTTTGGGTACAGGAAGAAGTACCACTCATCAGTGAAAATCAGCTCACACCTGAAGAGCTACAATGTGAACTACACTTCAAAGAAACACATCAGCGCCATTCAACAGGAAATTATATTGTACGTCTACCTTTGCGAGGATCGAGAGATTCACTGGGTGATTCATACTATACAGCAAAGAAATGTTTACTTCACTTAAAATCAAGACTAGATAAAAATCCTGAATACTGCAAACTGTATTACAACTTCATGAACGAATATATTAACTTAGGACACATGGTAAAAGCATCATCACACTTCACCAACCTCAAGACTGACACTAAACCTAACTGGATGACCTTGGCACATGACACTTCGGTGTCAGGAGGGTTGAGGGTCCAGGGTGGGCGGTTGGAGCCAACAGGTGTATCTCACAATGTCAAATATTATCTACCACATCATGGAGTGTTAAAACCAGAAAGCACATCAACCAAGTTGCGTGTAGTATTCAATGGGTCAAAAGCAACTTCATCAGGAACGTCATTAAACGACATTATGCATACCGGTTCAAAAATTCAACGTGATATCACAGATGTATTATTGTGGATAAGGAAACATCAATTTATATTTACCACAGATGTCACCAAAATGTACAGACAAATTATGGTACATGAAGACGATTGGGACCTACAAAGAATTCTTTGGTTTGACGAAAATGGACACATCACCCCTTACAACTTGACTACAGTCACGTATGGAACACGTGCCGCACCATTTTTAGCAATTCGTGCTTTACTTCAACTAGCACAAGATGAAGGTAAAAATTTTCCCCTTGCTGTTGAACCAATCGTCAAAGGAAGATATGTAGATGACATCATTGGTGGGGCAGATACTCCCATGAAACTTCTCGAAATTGCCAATCAACTGACTCAACTTTGCAATGCAGGAGGACTGCCTCTTGCAAAGTGGCAATTCAATGATCATTCAATACATGAAAAATTCACAAATGACCAGAAGACTTTGATTACAACATCACCAATCACGTTTGGGGACTGCACTGAAACAAAAATTTTGGGATTAATTTGGAATCCAATTCATGATCACTTCAAATTCTCTATTAAAAAATTAAAATCAAAAGAAAAGATATCGAAGCGCACTATACTATCTGAAGTGGCTCAGATATACGATCCATTGGGATTTATTTCACCTATCACAATTCGAGCAAAACTTCTCATGCAAGAATTATGGTTAGAAAAATTCAATTGGGATGACACATTGCCTATCACGATTTCAACACGATGGATAAACTTCAAGCA
The DNA here is from genome assembly GCA_918226075.1 of Microctonus brassicae. Taxonomy (NCBI): domain Eukaryota; kingdom Metazoa; phylum Arthropoda; class Insecta; order Hymenoptera; family Braconidae; genus Microctonus; species Microctonus brassicae. The sequence goes on from OW445482.1 coordinate 14,901,801, forward strand.
AGAACTCACAGCATTGGAAAACATTCTCATACCAAGGTGGTCGCGAACCTTGGAATCATCAACTTGTGAGCTCCATGGTTTTTCTGATGCATCTCAATTAGCGATGTCAGCAGTTGTCTACCTCAAAGTCAACTCAACTTCAGATACGCAACATGTTACACTTCTTTGCGCAAAGACAAAAGTGGCACCTCTCAAACGTCTCACAATCCCCAGGCTGGAACTTGCTGCAGCACTTCTATTGGCCAAATTGATTCAATACGTCACAGCCACAATTGAGGTCAACATCACCAATGTGTATCTTTGGACAGACTCATCAGTTACACTCGCATGGATAAAATCTCATCCGTCAAAATGGAAAGATTTCGTCAGGAACAGAGTCACACAAATACAAGAACTAACATCATCTTATCATTGGCTTCACGTTCCGGGAAAGTCGAATCCAGCGGATTGCGCTTCCAGAGGGACTTCAACACAACACCTCATTGACCACTCGCTATGGTGGGCGGGGCCACCATGATTATCCAAATCAGAACGTCACTGGCCAGCTCAGCCCGAAACACTCGACGACTCTCCCAGCCAAGAGGCTCGTCCAGGAATTTCATCAGTCATGACTATTTCACCGAGCAACAATCAATGAGACCTCATTTCAAAATATTCGAATTTCACAAAACTGATCAGGGTCACATCACACATCATGAAAGCCTGCGAGATATTTAAAAGCAAATCACGGTCACCATTAGAAAAGTCAATTTCCCCAAATGATTTGGATAGAGCAAAACAATATTGGATACGCTCAACTCAACAAGCCTACTTCAACCAAGAATTGAAACAACTTATGTCAAATCAACGCCTTCCTCAACATCATGTTTTAAGTACACTTACAGCATTTATTGATGTCAATGGTATTTTAAGAGTGGGAGGTCGATTAGAACACTCATCATTGACCTTCACTGAGAAACACCCAGCGATTCTGCCACGTCATTCACCATTGTCCACACTTATCATTGACCACTATCGAAAGGTACACTTCATGGAGGGACACAAATCACATTGTCAACAATCAGACAACATGTGTGGATAATTGGAGGAAGAGCACCAGTCAAATCATACATATTAAAGTGTATGCGTTGTGCACGACAAAGGGGAATGCGTGCTCAACAACTCATGGGGCAACTTCCATCATCACGAGTCAATATTTCACGACCGTTTCAACATACTGGACTTGATTATGCCGGGCCAGTAAACATCAAGTCATGGAAGGGGAGAGGATCGAAATCATATAAAGCATGGATATGCTTGTTTATTTGCATGACCACCTCAGCCATACACATCGAAACAGTAACTGATTATACTACTGATGGATTCTTAGCTGCCTACAAAAGATTCACGTCACGGAGAGGAGTCTGTCAGGCACTATATTCAGACTGTGGGACCAACTTCATAGGTGCAGATGCTGAATTGAAGAAGCTGTTCAACCAGGCATCCAAGGAACATCACCACATCAAACAAATTATAATGAATGATCAGACTCAGTGGCACTTCAATCCACCAGGTACTCCACACATGGGTGGAAAATGGGAAGCAGGTGTAAAATCAATTAAGTCACATCTTAGAAGAACAATCACAGACACACTTCTCACATTAGAAGAATTCAATACCTTATTGATTCAAATAGAAGGTATTTTAAATTCTAGACCTCTTGAGCCATTGAGTGATGATCCCAATGATGTCATGGCATTAACTCCAGGACATTTCTTAATTGGATCACCAATATCAGCAATTCCACATCCATCATTGGTCAACCTCAACCCAGCAAGACTGTCATCATGGCAACACATTCAAAATCAAGTGCAACATTTTTGGAAGAGATGGTCAACATCAGTATTACAACGTTATCTTGCAACTACAAAGTGGAAACATCGCCGAAATGATATCAAAGTTGGAGATCTTGTATTACTCACAGATGAACGTTTTCCACCAAGCAAATGGCCTCTCGCTCGGGTAATCAAACTTCACCCTGGATCAGACGGATTAACAAGAGTGGTGACAATAAAGACTTCCAGCACCACCCTCACCAGACCAATCACTAAGTTGGCGCTCTTACCATCAACTACTACAACATCACCAGACAACATCTCAGATAATCATCAACTCCGTTGCTGATGGTGGGCGGAATGTTAAAACTTCAATTCATTTTTTCGAATTACCCGCGCTCACTTCACACACTACAATTATTGAGGTGACAAAATGGCGATGCAGACGACAAAACGTAACCATGACATCTTCCGGTGAATTCTAGAATGTTCTAAAATTCACCTCGTGATGAATCTGCCGCTATAATTCTCTCTCTTAACTTTTCGACACACATCGTGCAACACGTGCTGTTGTTCTGTAAATTTATCAACCTCAAGCAAGAAATCTTTTTTGAGTCGAGGATCTTTCAAGGGCAAGAACAAAAATCAATTGATTCATATAATCAACTAGCTTAGTTGGGATCACGAGTCAGACATCAAGTGACACGTCAGTGGGAATTTATATAATTCATCCACCAACCTCATCGGAAATTTCACAAGAAAACACCTCAAGTCAGCAAAGAATTCAACTCTACATCAGCATTAAGTCTACATCATCGGGATCAACTTCATCAGAATCAGTCATCACATTCACACACCAATAAATACAAGTTAATTAACAATACACACAGGTACACCTCAAAATTTTACAATACACATTTATTCCACATTATTCCGCAAAAACATAATACTCAATCAACCATAATAGTTTGCAGCAAATAAATTGTATGAAGAAAAAACCATTTACGGCAAACCTTGCAAACAAAATCAAGAAATAAAAATATTGAATTATTATTTCTAACAGTTTCATTGGTATTATTTTCGAGTAAATTTAGTTGATCTGCTGTGCTAGAACATTGAGTTTATCGACAAACCATTCAATACAATTGGCATCTCACATCAATTCAAATTTACACAATGAATTTTCATAGGAGCAGCGTAAATGATAGGCTTCGCTGTGGGGAATAAGTTTTCGCTGTGCGTTTGTGGCTGGCTCCGAGATACACTCGCGATCGGCATAAACGACAAATGGTACAGCCTCTTTGAACTTGAAATTGCTGAATGATAAGAGATTGTTTTCTTCATTTGGTAATATCACTCTTGCCATTTTATTCATATTGTTGCAATCTTGTCGATGATTTTCATAAGAATATTGAAATTGAAAGTGACACAAACATCGATCACAAATCAATGAATGTGTTTTATGTTTGGATATTTGCATTGATACTAAATGTGATAGATTTCGAATTAATGTAAAATGATATACTTTTTCTGAATCGTTATTATCAATTTCAATATCACTTGTGATCATAAGCAAGTGAATTGATGACTTATTATTCGTATTGAAATGTTTACTTATATAATATGGAACAATTTCACTTTTCTGTTTATTATAATCGCATTCAATACCGTAAAAATTTATTGACAAATTATTCATTGTCTCGAATTTGTTACTATCACGTAACGCAAATGGAAAACATAGTCCCTCGTAGTTTAGGTTCACTACACTAAAATGTGGATAAGATGACGTCCTGTCCACATTTCGGGAAGCTGGATAAAGTGCTGCTGTCACTGCCCACAAGAAACAAAATTCATCGTCATTCCTGATGTTCACAACGGCTTTCTTTAATTCAATGTCACTTGGCAGATCTACACATGTTGATAATCCACCTTTCAATGGAATGTATTAATTGATATTTACCATTAAATTAATTATCTCAAACATTGTCTATCCTGAATCACCCTTTTCGAACTCTTCTGTTTTTTTCAAAAGGCGTTCACTAACATTCATATTGAACCACCTATTTATGTTAGTTGATGGGAAAATTGGTGTATTTCTCGTATCAAAATATTCAATTCCTTCAATTGATTGACCATTCTTATTTCTTTTATGACGACATGCCAATACAACATTCAATTTTACTTTTTTATCATTTTGCAATATTGGTTTCACTTCATCGATCATCATTTGTTTGGTCTCCGATAAAAAGGCTGATAAATCTTTGTGCTGTAGATTTGTAATGATGCCAGTTTTTGATTCGACTATTGAATGCCGTTTCAGCGTCATTCCATTGAATACGATTATCAATAATTCCAATATTACCACCGACGATATTGGCCTGGCGGCGGTTTCGTTGATGCTCGCGAAATTTTACACTTAATGATTTGAGATGCGCTATAGTTGTCCATATGTGAGATTTCCCAGCCACAGTCAGGTGTGCTATCATTGAAAGTCTATTCAAATACAGAATATTTTCATTACCAATTCGTTATCAGGTGGTAATCAACGAATCAATTGAGAGCAGTGCTTCATATGCACTTTTCATCGAATTGATGAGATTCTTGGAAATCTTCTTGTCATACATTTTTCACTAACACTTTTTCTCGAATGAGCTATCATATACTTTCACAAAATTTGCAAGCAGGATGATATTCCGACTTCAATCACCTTCACTATTTATACAAGAGCAAAATGCGAAGAGTGGAGATTTGAAGGTTATATATCATTGAAAAACTTGTAGCCGCTTTTTTCGTGGAAAACCCGGAGCGTCGTAATCCGAAACTCCCCTTTTGATAACATAGCAGTCATTGAATATTGTGATGTGGTGGCTTGCCACACATCATTATTCATAGTATTATTCTGTTTAACCTCATTGCGCTGTGGAAAGATAAATATAGATCTTTAATATAAAGTAAGAATGGATGGAATTTATAAGTATGAATGTAAAATATACTAATTGAGCCTCACCGAGTATCGCAGAGACAACACAAGTCAAATAATCCAGCAGTCAAATGATTCAACAATCAGTCCAATGGTCAATCAATCAATGAAACATCTGGATCCAAATGGTCAATCAATTACTCAGTCCAATCTTATGAATTCAGCAGCCCAAATATCACAGTAAATGAAGAGAATAACACCAACAACGTTCAATCACAATACCCAGCATGGGTTAACCTCTCATGAACAAAACGTCAACAAATTGATGTAAGAGGTATATTGGCGAATGAAGAGAGATGGCGCTTGAGTCTTAAAGCGACCATCTTGGATATTTGAAATTATCCAATGAGAATACTGAATACAGAAATAAGATGGCTGACTTTGGCGGTAATATGAATAATGAATTTGCCGACCAATCAAATAATTCGCCATTTGAATTGGACCAATAAGGACTTATGATTATTAAATCAAGTATTATGGATATTATATTGACTCAATATGGACATTAATCGACTACTACGGTGATGCTGGAAGGGGAAGAAGACGGAAGGAGCCATTTTGGACGCCACTTCCACGACGAGCCTCTGAGTGTACGGATGCGTGTTGAATGTGTGTCGCGGATAATCGATTAATATAATTGTTAAAAAGAGTCATCAGCGTGATAATTTGCGTGAGAATAATTGTTCGTAAGTTAAGCGAACGAGAATAATAATTATTGAGAGCGTGTGGCTGAAAGAAAAGGTAATAAATCAAAGTATAAATTACTCAAAGCGTGATTGAACGAAGCAACACGCGGCGAGCCATTTTGTATCGTTGTTACAATCTTTCCACGGCGCAATCTTTGCATTAGTAGAATTAATCGTAAGCGAATATTGAAAGTAATATTAATGAATAAGAATGAATATTAATAAATAGTAATTAATAATCATTGTAAGATTAGGTTTAACTTTATTTTGTTCAAAGGAATTTATCGCGTTGTCGTAGACCCGTCATAACCACGGCCTAAAATTAACAGTAAAAATATATTTTCTTTTTCCATTATTGTATTATAATTTTTCTCGTTTATAATTTTTCTTGTTTATTACATACATTCAACTTATCTTGTGTCGAAATAAATCATTATTAATTTCTTGAAGAATAAAGAAGAGTCGATTGTTTATAAGTATTTTCTCTATACATAATATATAATTCCCCTGGAGTTATATACGTTTTTCTTAGATCCAGGGTGGCATCCCAAGAATCATTTTCACAAGGTAACGTTAACGGCGGCTGATAGTTCAGGGACGAAACGAGCACCGTTACAATATGAACATCACGTTATCAGTAAAAATATATATTATACCCAATCATAAAGCAGCGATATCCATCTCTGAACATGTTCGAGCCAATCATAATTCAAGGTTAAAGCGGTCAACTATCATCAAAAAAAGTTTATCTGTTTTTTTCTTGGAAATGAGCAAAACCCTTAGTTACACGATACCCTCAATGATTTGAGTCATTAAATATAAACAACATCAAAGGATTTGTCACCGTTTTTTTCCTGGAAATTGTTTTCTAATATCAAGATATGAGTTACTAAAAACAAACATCAGAGGACTTGTCACCGTTGTAACGATCTTTCTTTACGACTGCTTGAAATCGCAGCGTACCCTCGGTGAATGCCTCTGTGCTCAGCCGACTTTCCAGGATCCGTTTCAGGGTGAGGGTGAAAGATAGCGCTTACAAATTTACACGGTGTACCCTTTGTTTTCTATTATGCTTTCGACTGTTTATTCAAAATATTTACTACATCTGTTATTTTCTTTTACAATAGATTATAAATTACAAATAGTAAATTCGGGAGAATTATTTACTTAAATTACTAATAAATACACGCCTTTATTTTTATTGCGAGACGCTACGCTACACGTATAATTATTACCGTTACCCCGGTCTATTCACCGCGGCCCCGTATGCGTCACAATGCAAATATTGCGATTTTTATTGACAATTCTTTCGTCTCTATTCAAAACACAAATTATACAAATATGCCAATAAAACAGGTTCACAATAAAAATAATACTTACAAAATAACCGGTACAATTAAAAGCGGCTTATAATTAATGCTTCCCGTTTACAATATTACTTTTCGGTGCGAGTACGGACGAGGAGTTGCTTCGGTTGGTGTTCAAGGACGTGGTGGAAAGACGCGTCAGTCTGGGCAGATTGAGCTACGTCTTTAGGGGCTGTTGCGAGGATAGTGTAGACGTGTCAATCCGGGCAGATTGCGCTCCGTCTACATCGGGATGTACAAATCGTCAAGTAGTGCTACTTGCCGTGATTTTGTATTAAGGAAAAGGGTAGGAAGGTGTGGACTGGTTCACTCCGGGCAGAGTGCACACTAATCCGGGGGAGGATGCACAATATGTCCACTAGGGCTAATGGCGCAATATTGTACGAGGAGGGGAAGAATAGTAGAGTAAGATGGGTTAGTACAATCCGGGCAGATTGCACAATATCTCATCAAGGCGAGACAGAGATACTTTAGTTCGTGCGAACTATATCCCTGTAGTTACTGTTCCTTGAACAGTCACCGAAGAACTGCCTTGCTATTGCCGGAGCATCGCCTTCTATAGACCGGTTGCGTGCGCAGTGACCCACCGCGCAGATTTCCCCACTATGCGCGACTAGATGCGCAGTCGTCTAGTGCGCCGTCCCTCCTCAGGCACGGCGTAAGATTAGGGTGCCGGGGCCCTCGTGTCGCACGCTGATTGGCGGAGTATTTTTTTTCTCTTTCTATTTCTCATCTATTTTATCATTATTCTGGTATTTCCGTGAACAATTTTATTATTTTATAATTTTACAATGCTTAGTTTTCATTTTTCCCGTATGATTCGCTCATAATATTCTCTATATTATGTCTTACACTTATCATTATCCAATTTTATACATAGACTTCCTTCTCTGTTCGTTTCGGTGTTCTTTAGTTTTAATCGTTTCCCGCTAGGGTAGTTCACGGTAGGAAAACCTCCATTCGATTCGCTTGCCACGAGGGCGCGCCATTACAAGTTTCCCCTGGCTGGTAAGTTACTAGGGTGAAGGCGTGTTTCCAGTGGTGTCGCCCGCATCGGTTACGATGTCGCCGTTGAAGGTTCAACCGTTGGATTTCTACTGTGCTGTGTGATTATGTTCATCACACCGTTTTTTCCTGGAAATTTGAATCATTTCCTGTTTATAATATGAGTCATATTCTCGCATGTAACTAAGAGTAATAGGGGGGAGATAGGCACTATATATATAAAGGAGATAAAATATTATATGACAACATTAAATTTTTGATTCTGAACAGAGAAATCAGTTTTTTGCAGAATCATTCAGAGGAGGAATATCAATATTATTGTCCTCGATAATCTGTGAGCAAAAATGGATTTTTCCAAATCAAATGAAGTTAGCGGTTTGAAAAATTTCCTACCAACGAAATCATTGAATGGACTGAAGGATGAGTCACGAAATCCAGTGACATCTGTGAAAATGGTTAAAACTAAATTTGGCCAGAGCATCATTGCAACTATAAATGATGAATTCACTATGTTCCTGTTACGTCCTGGAGTGCGCGAATTTGTTGAGAGAGGGTTATCTTGGTTGATTTGCTCAATTCGTGGTTGAGCGCCTCTTCTCCAGATTGGTTGAGAGCCAATCACTGCGGCGCTCCGGAGTACTGATGTCAACCTTACTATAAAATGTTTATTTGAATGTAGGGATTTATTTATTCCCCAGATTAGTAGGTTCGTTGCAGGAATTAGCGGATTGTGAAGATGTTCGGGTTGGCGGTAAATGAATAACGTTTATGAACACGATTTAAATTTAAATCACTTATTTATATAATTATTTTCACTTCACAAAATTGTTCAATGGCTTACTTATTTGATAATAATATCGATGATGAGTTAACAGATAAAAATTATTAACTTGATTACTGTTAGTTATTCTATCTTTATTTAATTTTGAACGAGAACTCCGACTTGTTTAGTTATTTATTATATTCGTATTCAACATTAATTTTCTCGCGAACATCGCGGATAATTGTCACTCTTGAGTGTATTCTGAGTAGGAACTGCACTCTACTCGATTTGAACTCGGTACTACGTGATTTTATTAATTCATTAAAGAACTTGTATTTTCCTTAACTTGTCAGAGAAACTGATCTTTTTAATATTCGTCGGAGATCTGAATTAAAACTAGGACTAAGACTAAATGACGTTGTGAAGTGAAGTGAAGCTATGACGAATGATGCTGCTATGATCAAGGGGTTTATATATCCCTCAAACTAGAGCATTTTGGGGGTAGTGAGTATGTGACTTTTGGGGTTGGAATGTAGACAAATAAATTTTGCGTTATCTTGAATTTAACGAACATATTCACTTAGAGTTGGCGACGGACCCATTGATTGCCCTTATCGACGCATTCTTTTTTCCATTACCAATATGCGTATCAGAGAAATCTATTAGCGCATCCTGTGAGTCATCGAGTTCTTGTGAAAAGTCATAAAATCTGGAATGCGTCCTCATCGAGATCGATATCGACTCTTAAAAAATACAAGCTTTTCCAATTTGGGGCCTGATTTATGTTACCATTTTGAAGATAGAAATTAAAAAGAAAAGAAAATACGTATAGTGAAAATTCGTCCATAATTTAGCCAGAAGACGTAATACTTGTAATTACATCATATGAGTAGTTGGATTTGTTAGTTGTATATTTATTATGTAACATAATTACAGTTCTGTCTTATCGATCGCAGTTCTCATGTATTTCATTTGTATATATATTTATATTATGTTATACAGCTATTTCTTAAGGTTTAATTTCTTATTAACTAATTATTCTATGCTTAACCTATATAATAATATATCCCTACGCTGGGGATATAACATTCCTACCGAAAAGGATTACTGAATTTTTATTGAAGGATGAACATTTGTACAAACAAATATCAGAAGCAGCAAATAATTCGGAACTTACTCTCCATTATATCGGTGGTAAATACCATCAATATGAATTCCAGTATGAGGAATAAAAAGAGAAATTGATCCATTGTAATGTTTTTTCAAAATAAAAACAAATAATATTAAAAATATTGCGTTCTTTCATTACTTTAATCAGATAATGAAAAAATTTCTATCATATGATTTTTTGCTCTTGAATTCATTCACTCTATTGTATTTTATATCGACTTGATTTTATTTTTAACAAATTTCATCCTATGCTTCAAAAATTCTCGGGCTCGCAATATATAGTAGTCCCATATAGATATACTAGTAAAAACATATGAATTTTATCAAACAAGTATAACCACTCATTTTTTTCCTCATCTACTAGCCCCATACCGCGCTATAGATATATGGAATGAAAAAATAACACATGTGAATAATATTGAATTTTTTATTTTTCAGCCATTGTTTCTTCTGTGATCCTTCAACATAGATATAAGTCACATCTTTCAGAATGATATCGAAAACATCGTTGAGTTTGTTGTATGGAATATCTCTAGCATCCCACGAAATCCCATGATGAACACGCATTACCCATAAATTCTTTGATTTGTAGTGTTTTGGTGATTCATCCCACTTGGATGGTGATTTGAATAGCATTCTTGTTACTCCATGTATATTTATAGCTTTAGCATCAATCGAAATCATTGCTAGCTCTTTCACGATGAAACGATTAATTGGGCATTTGAAACCCTGCACATCCAATATAATTCCCATATTGCTTCACTCATTGTATGCTCCAACAAAAAAAATGACTGAATATCCATGAAGACTTCGATATTTATAATGTTATCCTTCATTCTATCGATGACGTCATCAACATGTTTTTGTGACCGTACATCCTCCCCGCGTAGTTGATCAATGGGGGTTTTAATTCAACTGTATCAGGAATGAGTAAATAATTGAAGTTGTATATTTGTTCAGCAATTATTGATATTTTTTCAGAGTATCCCATCGAGTAATTGAAACGATCATCATTATCATCATCATAAGCAGCGGTATTGACAACGTCATGAGATTCATTAATAAACCTTTTTTTCTTCATTAACAGTTCTTGCTTCACTTGTTTTAACACCCTCAGCGATTCGTCTGCACGATATTTGAGTTCATATGTCATTCTTGCGATGGCAGCATCACTTTTTTTGAGACATTCAAATTTTGCACAAACTTTTTCTTTGCGACCATTCATTCCAACCTCCTCACTCACTCGTGCGATTCGCATTACACTATCATGAAAATTACATGAATCTCTATGTAATTAAACCGCCTCTAGTGATGGTTTATCACCAAAATTTTTCACTAGTATTTCATCGCAATTGAATGTGTATGGTGACAAAAACTTCAAACATCTCATTTCTTCATAATTTAGATGTTTTATAGTATCCATAGCGATTTTTTTTGTGAAAAACGTACACAGATGAGAGTAAACTGAATAGCTCGCATGAAACCATTTTCAAGTACTAATAGTATGACCCCTCCAACAGTCATATAACCCCCCCCCCATCCTTCACTCTTTCCATTGATGACATCATTACTTGGATATACAGCATACATATTGTACGAGGATGGTCGATTACCCTGACTCACCGGCTGATGGTAAAAAACACAGATTGGGTCTTGCTTGAATATACAGGCATAATAGTACGAAGCTGATCGATCACCCTGACGCACAGATGGATGGTGAAACAGATTGGGCGTAGCATGAACATACAGCACTATAGTAGGGACCCGGTCGGTAACCCAGACCTATTGAGTGATGGTAAAGCAGATTGGGCCCCTCTCCGCCCCTATTACACCATAGCTTGGAACAGAACCCTGATAGTAGCGCCTCTTGCGGTCAAAATGATGCTGTTTGATCCAGAATCCCCCTTATTTTACTACTGGTGACTAGGAAAATCGTCACACAACTCCTCTCTTAGATTGGACGTGTGCCTTTACAAGGGTATACGTCCCATCGACATTCATACTTGACGATTACATAATTATTTTTTCTCTACAAATTCATCACTATATCTGTGTCATATTACATTTTAAAAAAAAAAAAAAGAAAAAAAAGGCGCCAAGTTCATGTGTGGCAAAAAAATGAATTGCAAAAATTACTTTGGAAAATTTATTTTGAAAAAATTACTTTGCAAAAAGTTTATCTGAAAAAGGTACTTTGCAAAAAGTTAATTTGAAAAAGTTACTTTGAGAAAATTACTTTGCAAAAAGTTAATCTGAAAAAATTTCTTTCAAAAAATTACTTTCAAACAATTACTTTGCTAAAAGTTTATCTGAAAAAGTTACTTTGAAAAAATTACTTTACAAAAAGATTTGATATCAGTCATTTGTTTGCCAAGTACACAATATAAGGTTATACATAAACATATATAGACTTACTATGTATTATATATGTATTATATATTATATATTATAGTATATATTACATATTTGTTATACATTGTATATTAGTTTGTATATTATACATTATATATTATATTATATTATTTATATATACACTTACTATGTAATTGTATTAGGTATCTATATTTATAACAGAATACACATCAATGATTGCCATTTCCAAGAAACCTCATCATCACCTATTGTAATCAATCAATAGTTATACATATGTCAAAAATTTTTTGTCAATCCCACTTTTAATACGAACGTACTTGGCGCGTCCGATCAGTCTATGGATTTTATATTCGTTAAAATTTTATGCATAATTTATTTTGATAGCGGATTTGCTATACATATAATATATGTATATTGTGATGAAAAGTCGTATTTATTGTTGGTGTTATTAGTGGACTGTATTTTAAGGAGCCGGGATGATGGTTGTAGTCGCAAAAAATTGTGTGACTGCACAATAATTAAAATTGAAATGAGTTTTTTATTTTCACAAGCACAAATAAATTATGGCGACGAAAAAACACAATGTTCACTTAATGAGATGATGAATTGTATTGATAATAATTGTAGATGAGGCGGATAATAATTATATTAATTATTATTGCAAATTAAATTAAATGTTGAAATGTACTGTGTGAAACTCACAGAGTGATCACACAGAGTGTGGATGATATTATTGATCACCACACGCTTTTGATGAGATGAAGTAATATAATTAAATGTTCATTCAATAGTTGAGATGAAAAAGTAAATTTGTAAGATTTTAACACAAAAAACACGAGGCACACTTGTTGCACGTTGTCTTGCATGATTAGTAATGGCGTCATCCTATTGTCCCGGTAAGAACGTGGTGATGACCACGAGCGTTGTCGAGATGCACCGAAGATGCCCGATGGGCAGTTGCATCGTCAATTGAGTGCGCCACTGACCGGGCGACACTCTAAAAACATTTAAAAATGCACCAGAAATGGCTCGCGCCATTTCATGGGGTGCAGCACTGAATGGGCATAATGCTCAATTTTTAATAATTGAGTTGGTTGCACTATCACCATGGTAGCCAACCAAATATCAATCTTGAACATTCCGCCCACCATCATCAGCCCCTTGATGATTATTTTCTGAGATGATAGGTAAAATTGCAAGCTTAGCAATTGGTCTAATTAGTGTTGTTGTGGCAGTTTTAATTTTTACCACTCTCGTTAATCCATCTGGTCCTGGTAGTGGTTCCATTACTCGTGCCAAAGGCCATTTAGATGGTGGCAGTCGCTCATCAGTAATGAGCACTAATGAACCAATTTTTATCTCATGAGATGGATGATGCCATTTTGAGATGGATTGTAATCGTTGAAGATATTGACTTGACCAATGCTTCCAAAATAAATTGACTCGTTGTTGTATGAGATGCCAAGTGTTGCGTGGTGATGCTGAAATGTAAACTGATGGTTCGGGCAATGCTGTGATGGCTTTTCCAATGATGAAATGTGATGGTGTGAGATAATTAAGATCGTCTGGATCGTCACTGGCGGGTTCCATTGGTCTTGAATTTAGAAGTGCTTCAATTTGATGTAATAATGTAGAGTATTCCTCATAGTTGAGGAGTGTGTCAGCAATTGTTCTTTTGAGATGAAATTTTGTTGATTTGACAACCGCTTCCCATTTTCCACCCATGTGTGGAGCTGCAGGTGGATTGAACTTCCACTCAGTGTGCTCTTTCGCAAATGTAATGTTGAGCTGATGACTTTCCTTTGAACCTTGTGTAAACATTTTCCGCAGTTGCGCGTCCGCACCCATGAAATTTGTTCCACAGTCTGTATAAATGGCACTGGGAATTCCTCTGCGAGATGTAAATCGCCTGTAAATAGCGATGAAGCCTTCTGTTGAATAATCTGTTGCGATTTCGAGATGAACTGCAGATGTTGAGAAGCATACAAAGACGCAAATGGCTCGCGCCAAATATCAATCTTGAACAGTATATATATTATATCATTACATATATATATCATTACAGAACATTTACTCATTGCATTTATACCTCTGAGTTTCATGAATATCCGCATTGATGTATCCATACCACAGCCTTTCATGAATATCCGCATTGTTGTATTCATACAACAGTCTTTCATATCAGCACTGAGAATTCAACATCCATATTAGCCACACAGCGCATGCGTCAATATATTCTACGGTCATGATCAGCTAACAGCTACTAACAGCTATACTTATTTCGGACGCGCCAAGTACGTTCGTATTAAAAGTGGGATTGACAAAAAATTTTTGACATATATAACTATTGATTGATTACAATAGGTGATAATGAGGTTTCTTGGAAATGGCAATCAATGACACCTATCATTGATGTGTATTCTGTTATAAATATAGATAGCTAATACAATTACATAGTAAGTGTATATATAAATAATATAATATAATATATAATGTATAATATACAATATAATATACAATGTAATAACAAATATGTAATATATACTATAATATATAATATATAATACATATATAATACATAGTAAGTCTATATATGTTTATGTATAACCTTATATTGTGTACTTGGCAAACAAATGACTGATATCAAATCTTTTTGTAAAGTAATTTTTTCAAAGTAACTTTTTCAGATAAACTTTTTGCAAAGTAATTGTTTGAAAGTAATTTTTTGAAAGAACTTTTCTCAGATTAACTTTTTGCAAAGTAATTTTTTGAAAGTACCTTTTTCAGATAAACTTTTTGCAAAGTAATTTATTCAAAATAAATTTTCCAAAGTAATTTTTGCAATTCAATTTTTTTGCCACACATGAACTTGGCGCCTTTTTTTTCTTTTTTTTTAGAAAAGTTTGTCCTTTTTTTTTGATATCACTTCTTTTTTTACTACAAGTACAATAATTAATCAAAATAAATTTTCCAAAGTAATTTTTGCAACTAAATTTTTTTGCCACACATGAACTTGGCGCCTTTTTTTTCTTTTTTTTAAAAAAAGTTTGTCCTTTTTCGATATCACTTTTTTTTTTACTAATTACTAAGTACAATAATTAAAATTGAAACTTCTTAAGATAATCGATGTTTTCTGATTTATACTTAATAAACATATAGAAAATGAATATAATCCATCTATATAAAAATCTATCGTAATTTGAAGTTCTTCTGAATAATAGACAAAATTCAGAATTTTCATAAAATATAGGAACATAAAAGTAATAACAAATATCATCAATTACTACATAGAAGTATATTATCAATCAATTTGATAATGATCAAATTTTACGAGACAAACCCACCACCACCCCCGTCATATTCCAAGTATAAGCATCAACAACAATACAATTATAAGTATAAAAAATACAACGGGCTTCTTCAAAACAATAGAACAAATAATTCATAAATTTATACATATTAACGATCACTGATTATTATGCATTAAGTAATTTTAAAAGCTGTATTTTTTAATTGATTTTCGTAAAAACAGCATACAAACATTTTTAGCATTTCTAGGCCTTGAAGTTTTTCTAATATTCGTATCATCAACTTCAATCCAACCATTAGATGTTCCATCTCTACAGATACTTGTGTAATGACCTTCTTCGATGCTCGGTCCATGATGAAATATAGCATTCATTACTTTATACGACTGTCCAGCTACCAATACCTTAGTAGTCGGAACAGCACGCAAATGTATTTTATTAGTTTTCATCATTTTTCCATTTTGCAATGAAAATAATATAAAATGAATGACAATTATGTCTTTCGTCAATACTAATTCATTTTTAAACATTATATTGCTACTCGTACAATTTTCACATGATTCCTCACGTGACTGATACCAATGCGAAAATGTCGAATTCAATACTTCATTAAGATCATAACTATATTTTTTCATGTTTTCAATTGAAATTGAAAGTAGAACATTGTCACAAGTATTGATAGTTATTGTATTTTCACAATTCTTACATCGTTTAGTAGAAGTTATTTGATATTCAAATGAACTTCTAATATAATTAAACTTTATACAAAGAGCCGTGAAAAATTTTGCGACATCTTGCTTCACACCAACAGGAAAGCTATCTCCTAAACATTGCCGTACCGCATATGTATTGAGATTGGGTAATCTACTTTCATATCGATGTGCTAATATACTCCAATCATTTGATTGATTGTCACTATCATTGAGAAACTTTTCATCAAAATGTAAATGTATCGAACATTGCAATACTGCATTTGCATAACAAGAAGTTTTATCGTCATTTTGGAGGCCATGCATAATGCGAACATTACCTTTTTTAACTTTATCATGTGATTGTTGATCATGTGATTGTTGATGAGATGTAATTATTCTCGGTAAAACCCAAATAGTATCTTTCACTTTAGAATATTTATCTTTCGAAATAGTGAACAATTTTGCCCCAGATTTGTAGATTCGTTTTAATCGATTATATTCAACAATAGCTTCGTCATCAGCTTGCACAGATGAAGGATCATAGTTCATCAAATGCAATCCTTCTGAAGATGTTAACCGGGACAATGCTACATATGTTTGGCCATTACTAAATACTGAGTTGCCTATATCCATAATAGCAGTTTGTAGACTCAGTCCTTGACTTTTGTGTATGGTGATTCCATAGCTTAAAGACAATGGGAATTGTTTTCTAACAACATATGCTTCATCTATTACCTGAAATTTAACGCTTACTCTTTCAATGCAATATTCTTTACCGAGGGGCAAGAGAAGTTTAATTTTATCCACGTGCTCGCATGATGGATCATCATGTATAATCGATACAACTTTAGCAATTGTACCATTGACAAGGCCTAAACTGGCATCAATATTTCGTCTTATCATCACTTTTGCACCAATTTTAATAGTGATATATTTCGAAAGTCCTGCAGTTCTAGAATTATCATCATCGTTATTCGATAATACTTTTAATACTTTTTTTCTCAAATATTGAATACAATCAATATTATCTTCAGCAGTTAATACTATTTCTTTTGAAGTAATGCGACTCAACATTGCAGTATTCAAATTATCACACATATGACAAGTCGGTAACAAACAAACAGCGTCTGAAGGTAAATTATTAATGAAATTGCATAATTCATTCAATCTACCTTCAAAAGAATCACTTTCAACTGTATTTTTCGTTTTTTAAGAATGTCACAATCAGATTTTGTTAATAAACCAATGCGAACCCTTGAAAGCAAATCACGATAGGATTCATCTCCTTGCTGACGCATATTAATTGTAAGTTCATCATAATCAAATAATGTTGTCCACAAATTGACAGCATTTAATGAGCCAAGATATTTATTAATTTTATCTTTTGATGAATTTTTAAAAACAGGATCTTCACACACAGGAGGTAACTGTAATAAATCTCCAAACAAAAGAATATGTTTTTTTCCAAACCAACCATCGTCACAATCGCTTGTGTAAAATATTTCAGATAATCGAAAATGTATATATAACAGTGTCAAATTAGATATCATCGATACTTCATCGATAATAACTAAAGCAACGTTTTTGAGATCTGCACGTGAAACTTTCAAAACGTGATCGGATAATTGTTTATATTGTGGAGTATAACCATGCCCAATGGGTAATCGAAGTAATCTGTGAATCGTTAAACCATTTATATTAAATGCTGCTATACCGGTAGGTGCTGCTACAGCAGTATCCTTGTTGAGATTTTGCTTTATCCAACATTTAATAGTTTTGATCAAGAAACTTTTTCCAGTACCACCTTCACCACTAACATATAACCATAATACTGATTTATCTGATTCAATAGTGTCAACCACTCTATCAAATACTCTTTTTTGATCTGCATTTAGTTTAGTTATCATTTCTGATACATCAACTTTTTCTTCTACTTTATTAGCAATATCTTTAAAATCTTGCATTGCTTCACCAGCTTCTATATTTTGAGCATCTCTCAAATTATTAAGTTCATTTTGAGAAACATCTTGTTTTTGCATCTCATCAAACTTTTGTTGAACTAATTCTGTAGCAGCTTCGAACGCTTTTTGCAATTCCTCCATTTTTTCATGATACTCTAATCCTTTTACCAGATGTAATTTATCTTGATGAAATGATTCTGCGTAATTATTGCATCCATTTCTCAAATCGTCTAATTTTCTCCACGGTTTGAACAAAAGTAGCAATGAATAGAAATAATTTTCTGGTTGTGTATTAATATTATATCTATAATGATTGATGAGAAATTCACGCTGTCGCCGTCTAAGATAAAAACCGTTGTGCAATTCATAGAATTCGACATTCTCATTTTTCGGCATAACTTTCGTAATATTATACCATTTGGCAAATTCGTAAAGAGACATGCTTTCGAGTTCGTCTGGTCTATGAGGATAATGATCATCTATCAAAGATATACAAAATATATCTGTCGATTCTTTGTCAAGTACCTCAATTTCTTTACGGTTTTTTAATTTTCTATTTCGTATCATATTAACATCCAACCATCGAATAGTTGTATTCCAGTCTGTTCCATATAACGGAATACCTAATAATGTGTCAGCGGCTTCAAGAGCTCCACATTCTCTATTACTCATAAATCACATGGCAATATTCCAAAGACAGCTAGCTAATGATTTATTTTTCCTATTTTTACTGTCAAGAATAGATTGTGATAATTCAGACTTTCCTGGCTTATTTATATATTTTGTTATATACGAAGTAAGTATTGCTGATTTCTCGCCAATAAATTGCAAATCCATATTCCCGTGCCATGCAGTAAGAAGGATATCATTATAATCATTCATATAACCTTCAGTATCTTTCCGGGGAAGATCAAATAATCTGCTTCTATGCTTCAAATTTTTTCTACCTGCTATGGAAGTTGCAACATCCCTTATGTTTAATGTTGTACTACTAGGACGAGGAAATCCAAAACGGCATGTACGTATGACTTTACGTCCAACTTTCTTTGAACGAATGCAATAATCATTATGTTTATGACGCTGATGGGCATTAACACGTTCATACAATAATGGTGAAATATTTCGATCGGGCATTTTACAGGTTACATGTTTCTAAATGAATTTTGAAACTTCTTCAATAGAAGATTCACCAAGAATCGGAGCGTCTCTTATCCAAATCAATATGTAAAAATGCTGTAAGCCTCTACCTTGATATTCTCGTCGCCAAGAATAATGAGTAACCTCCCCAATAGGATGATCTTCAGAACAAATGAAATCGAGCATTCCATGAAAAGCATTATCAATAAATCTTGATGTTGACACAGGATCCCTAGCCACAAGAGTGCTAGTGGATACTGAGAGATCGTGCCAACCATTCACTTCACGAATATATTCACTCAAGTCTTCCCACAACCATTCGCTGGGACTTAAGGTAAGGAATCATGTTGCAGGACCATAATGTTGTGTCATGCAATTCAAATCACCCCTTGGTTTACGCCAGTATTGTTCGGTATTTCTTAACGTGGCAAATATTGTACTTGAATTAGATTCCAACTGCTCTTTTGACATGGCCTTCAAATATTCCGCAGCCGTATAACGATTTTGTAATTTAGTTACATTCATTTTATGAAAAATCCCACGATTCAACTGACGATTATTCGCATCATTCAATAAATAAAATAAGTATTGTATATTCAATCTATATTGTGGATGTTTGGACATTAAACGACATTTAATAAATTCATGATCCTGAAGTTTGGTCTTTCTCGTTGCACGTTGCCCATTTACACCATACGGATATAAATCTGGGAAACACAATAAATCCAATTCTTTTTCACGACTATCCACAGGTAAATTATCAACTTTCAACATTTGATATAAAGCTGTGGTAGTTTGATTTTCTTTCTTTTCATATAAAGGATATACAGTATATTGCTCATAATATCCATCTTTTTTTTTCTCATCTGTAATTTGAGTTAAAATTGGTTTATTCTGATCCAACGTAGTTTTTATAACATCGTTTGACGTTTTTGTATCCGGTTCCGGATCATTTAACAATGTATCTTCTTTATGAATATTAACCGGTGCCACATTTTCATTCAATTCTGTCACAGGTTCTTCTATTTCTTGTATTTGAAATTCTAATTCATCCAATTTTTCCAAACATAAATCATGATGAATTTTTGGCAATTTTATTTGTGAATAAAAATGATTATTGTCTTTTAACCACGTCAAAGCATCAAATATTTTTTTAAGGTCTACCATGTCCTCCCAAATAATTTTAGACTTTGTTGGAATGCCTCGAATTAAAATATATAACTCATGATTGAGATTTATTGGATCAAGGTCTGAACACAATTTATTCATTGTCTCTTGTAGAGGAAGTGGTAGATGAAATGCTCTATCTATAACTTTTGATATCTTTTGCACATGAGGTATTTTCTTATTATTGACAGTTCCCATTTTATGAATCGTTTGAAAGCATTTATTGAATGTCATTCTTTGTATTATAATTTTTTCAAAAGTCATTAAGAGACGATATTTCTTTAGGTACTTTTGGAGTAGTAAGATTATTCAAAATGCAATACGCTGGCATCGAACCTGCAGATAATTTTCGTTTACAATATTAACATATAAATTCCGAATCAATTTGCTGATCTTTTACATATTTCATCAAATCCTTCCAAATCTGCGTGTCTATAAATTTTGCTTCAATCTTGCTGACATTAGAAACATCTCTTTTGTAACATAGTCTTTCACATGAGACACAAGCATATTGCGGTTTATCCATTATACGCTTTTGCAAAGCTATAAATCTACTCTTGCTTGTGCTCGTGTTATAATTTTATTCAATGTATCTAAATCACCGCAATCTAAAGCTGCATATAAATCAGATATTTTTTGATACGTATTCAGTAATTTATAATATAAACGTTTAAATTCTCTTACTTTAGGAAAATGTGGTGATAATAACACCATCGGGAGTGAAAAAGCTTTACAAAGAGTATGATCGATATAACAACTCAATGTATGACCCATTTTCATATGTGAAGTTTTATGAGAACATTCATGATTTTTCCGTATTTTCGGTAAATATTTTAAGGAGCAGTTACTCATAAATTTCAGGAATTTTTTTTACCGTTCAATTAGAACTGAATCATTTTTTGTTTTACATGAAGTATCACACGACCATGATTTTTTTGCTTGTGCTTCTGTCAATGGTGACACATTTACAACTTGCCCTTTCATATTCATCATTAAAGGTTCTAACAAAGTTGCTTTATTATAAGTTGATTCTAAGAAATAGTTTTCAGATGAAGCCGTGTGTCTAGATACTCCACACAATGCAGACAATTTGTCATTGATTGACGAACATTCCGCAACAAGAATCAAGCGTACTTCTGCTCTATTTCTAAGCTTGCGCAAAGTTTCAGACATATTTTCAATATAATTACATCTGATGTGTCTGCACCATCGAACTATTTTCTTGGCTTCTAATTGTTTTTTAACCTGGTCTTCAATATCCAATTTGCCTAAAATATTTTTAAAATATATTCCCAATAAAGAATTAATGTTATATTCAACAAAATACTTCATTCGTAACATCCGGTACTTATTAGAAATATTTATACGCGCATTTGATTTCTTTATATTATATTTGATGTTTGCAATTTCTTTTTTTCTTTGGCCTTTTGTTTTTTCATAATATAATTTATTACTACGCCATTTCCGTTCTAGTATTTTTTGCTTACTTTCTTCATTTTCTATTGCTTTAGCATAACGTTTTCGTTCTTGTATATATCGCTTTGAAGAATTCGCTTTATATTGACCACGCTTTTTTGCGAGAACATCTTCAGAATTTGCTTCATATCGACGCCGTTTTCTAGTGCAAATATCTTTCGAGTTTTCTGCGTATTGACGTCGTTTTACTTTGAGAATATTCTCATTCTTCTCTCTGTATCGAATTCGTTTTTCTTTGAGAACATTCTCATTGTTCTCTCTGTATCGACTTCGTTTTCTTTCGAGAACATTCTCAACGTCTTCTTTGTATTGACGTTTCTTTCCGGCGCGATTATGTTGTGAATTTTGATTGTATCGATTTTTTTCATGAAACGCATGTAACTTCAATTTATCACACATTTTACTATTTTCAATTATTATATATTCATTATTACTACTAATTTGATGGCCAGAATCATCAAATAACATAATCTTATTTGTATCATTGATAAAAACTTCATTGTCAATGTCGTCAGACAATGCTAATTTATTATTGTTAGTCTCCAACACTTTGATAATATTAGATTCTATTTCTACGGGGTTTTGACAAGTTTTTTCTTCCGATTTTGTCTTTATTTTTATATTGTTTTTTATTTCGTCGTAACATATGCAAACGCAAGAACTCTATGAGGAACACCATACTTCAAATCTTGAGGAAAATGCTCAATAACTTCTGATTTAAAAATTTTCAATAAATGTGAACGCATTACACTGTGATCATATCTTACTTTATGAGGATCAATACCAAATAATAGCGAAATGGCAAAAGCAATTGCAAAGACACCACAATCATCGAAATTAGGTTGTTGTTGCACATCAGGAAATTGCACCGGACGGTTATCAGAAAAATAAGTAGGAAACAGTTGCTTCAAAAATTTCTCATGATTATTTCGAAAACCTTTTTTATTCAATGAATCGTAAATGAATAAATTATGTCTGTCATAATAACTACATACCCAATTGTTATCTGTGAAATATAATATCTGTATGTGTTTTTGATTCAACGATAAAGGTTGTATTTGATCAAGAGAATTTATTCGCCACGTGCCAACTGGTTTATAATCTGACACATTTTCCAACAAAGAGTGAAAATAGTCCATATGCAGATCATCTAGCCATTTATTTTGGGAAATTTTATTCATTTGTTTAATCGGCAACGTCAACTGCTTTCTTTTTTGCTTCAACAATGGAGTTGACTGGTTATTAGCTTTGGCTAATGTAGGCTTATATTTATGTTGCTCATGTTGAATACGTTCTTTTACAGGTGTTAATCCGTGCTTAGTATTTTTCTTAGGATTCTTTACATTAGTGTGATTATTATTATGAACCTCAATCATTTTCTCTTGCAAAATTTTTTCCAGAATCAAGTATATTCTGCATGTTCATTAAATCTTCATGTGGTTTTTTTATAAATTTACAATCGCAGTTATTATTTGTCAAAGGGGTCGATACTTTTTGTTTTTTAATCATTTCACTTGAAAAATTTTCCCCAGAATCAGGTACATGTTGCGTGTTTATTAAATATTCATGTGATTTTTTTGCAAATTCATAATCGCAATTATTATTTCCCAAAGAGGTCAATAGTTTTTGCTTTATATTATTACTTTCTTGTGGCTTGCACAGTGGAACTGGTCCAGCTTCACGAGTTGTTATTGATAATAATGAATGCACTTTTTGAGGAATGCCGAACTTCAAGTCTTGAGGAAAATGCTCGATAACATTTGTTTCAAAAATTTTTATTGAATGTAAACGCATTACACTATGATCGTATCTCACTTTATGAGGATCAATATTGAATAATAATGAAATCGCAAAAGCAATTGCGAAGACACCACAATCACCATAATTGGGCTGCTATTGTACAGTAGGGAATTGTACTGGATGCAAATCAAATTGATAAGTAGGGAATAATCGCCTTAGATATTCAAAGTGGCCTTCTCGAAAACCTTTCTTATTTAATGAATCGTAAATAAATAAGTTTTCTCCATCATAATAAGAACATACCCAATGTTGATCTTGTGAATATAATATTTGTATATGTTTTACATTTTGCCGTACAGGTTTTATCAAACTTGGAATTTGAATTTGCCACGGTTCAGATGGTTCATAATCTGAACAATTTTTGAGAAGATGATTAAAAAGCATTATATGATCATCATTTAACCATCGATTCTGAACAATAATTTTTTTTTGCTCATTTGATAACTTCATCTGTTCGTTCAACTTTCGTAGACATTTTGTTTCAGTATGTATTAAAAATAAAATACAAATATAATGAAACAAATGTGATCTATTCGGCGCTCAGCAGCCTATTTTTTCTGGCGCTCAGCAGCCTTTGCTTTCTGGCGCACAGCAGCCTTCTCTTTATGGCGCAACGCAGCCAAATGTTTAGAGCGCGCAGCAGCTCTTTCTTCATAGCGCACAGCAGCTTTAAAAAAAATAAACTAAATAAACAAATGAAAATTTATTCATGTGACTATACTCAATATATTTTATATTCAAAGTCAATTCAATTTTGTTTGATCAATCGCAACAATTTTCAAAGTAATACACATATGTCAATGAGAGAAAATTAACTTCACGTAAAATGAACGATATTTCATGTTGAATGTCACTCTTAATTGTTGTCTCTTGAACTATATGCAATCTCAACCAACATATTTCTTAATTTGCGTAAGTGTTCAACGTTCATCAAAGTATAGAATCGAGTTAGATCTAACATGAAATATTATTCATCATTAGCAAAATTATTTTTTTACTTTAACACAAATTTTTGATGAAAATTTATTCAAGTGACTATACTCAATATATTTTATATTCAAAGTCAATTCAATTTTGTTTGATCAATCGCAACAATTTTCAAAGTAATACACACATGTAAATGAGCAAAAATTAACTTTACGTAAAATGAACGATATTTCATGTTGAATGTCACTCTTATTTATTGTTGTCTCTTGAACTATATGCAATCTAAACCATTATATTTCATAATTTTATAAATTTGTTCAACATTTTATCGAGGTTGATTCGAGCCATATGAATATGTGTTGTTTCAATCAATTAATATTATTTTCAAGTTTTTTCATACATATGTACCTTGAGATGAATAATTCGATTTACTCTCTTTGGAATCTCCACAAAACGGAAAACAATACACACACTCGAACAATCACTGTAAAACAGTCGAATTTATGTATGAATAAATAAATTAATAGATTGATAATACAATTGTTTGAATATATATAGAAATGATTCATTCTATAATACCTTGAAATTATGCAGCTTTATTTATTCTTATCTTGGTCCTTTTCGAAACAAATGATCATCTTGGAACAATCACTATAAAAAGAGGTTATAATCAATTTTTCATCTCTGATAAAACACAAAATTCAGTATCACTTCTTGTTACATAAAAATAATACTACAGTCATACCTGAGAAAAGTAGCTCTATTTATTTTTTTGTTGATTATCCTATCAGTTTGAAATGATTGGGAAGAACCACTGTCAGAATAGGTAAATGCAAAAAACAACGCTTACTTCAATAATAATTAATAGATGTAATATATTATTATTATTATTTTTTTACCGTACCTTAATCAACCTCAACTCGTGTCGCATTGACCGTTTTATATTTATTTCAATATGATTATTATATATACGAAGGATAATACAAAAATGGGGGGCGCAAAAGTTAAGATTGCTCTACAGCCTTTTCTTCGCAACTACTAGTTTTTAAAAAATTTTTTTTTGTATAAAAAATTTTGAATTACCGTACAAATCTGTAAACTGACGTTTGGTATCATTATCATCTCTATCTAATATAATACCAGCAATACTACCATCAATTAGACGGGTACTTTCTTCCGTTATTCAAATAGTGAATGATGCGACGATGATTCCTGATGTAATCTAACTAATATATCCATTGATTGATGACACTCACTTTGAAATCAACACAGCAAACTATATCACACAAAATAAAAAAGTATTCGAATTCAAACTGCGATCTATACATTTGTAAAATATCGATGCATCAAAATCTGCATTATCGACCGAAATACACATTGATCATTTTTTTCAAAATGCTTTATTCATTAATGAACGCCATGGTGATTAGCGAGTTTCCTATCATAACAAAAAAATATGATCATTGTCGTATATTTCTATTGTCGCGTTATTCGCCATAATTATTCCAGTGTTCATACATCTTATATATAAAAATCTCCTGTCACGATGTTTGAAACAAATGGACTCCGGAACTACTCAACCGATTTTGATGAAACTTAGCTTAGTATGTGTAATTTGGTCCAACTTAAACTATAGGATAGTATTTATCTCGATTTTCAACAACAATATTTATTAAATATTAAATAAATGTTTGTTATAGGACAATGACTTGCAATTTTTTGTAAGTTCAATAACTTTCTAAGAGATGGCGGTGTGGATTAAGTAATCAGCATAACACTTGGTTATCTGGGTGGGGTAATCCTCCAATAGATGGCGTTGCGTTTTGATTCATTTATGCTGCAATTAATTAGACATCATAAGTGTTTATGTTCACAAATATAACCAAATCATTTAAAATTTTTCATTCATTGTCATTTTCAAAATTGCGGTGTATGTTATGTTTGTTCACGAATTATTCATATATTTGGCGTCGTATGCAACAGAAGTAGCACTTACAAGTGCATCAGCTGGTTGCACGTTGCGCGCGCCGAAAATTACAATCTCGAACTCGAGCACTAATGAGCGCATCACTTATTGGGCGCCTCTATAATAACAATTATAACACAACGATAAACTTTTCGGCGGTATTGTTCTACTACTCTCGGGTGACTTTCGACAGACATTACCAGTCATTTCTCGCTCTACTTTTGCCCATGGGATTAATGCATGTTTAAAACAATCGTCTTTATGGCGCAATGTCGAAACACTTCGATTGACCATAAACATGCGAGTACAATTACAGAATGATCCGTCGGCGCAAGTATTTTTTGAGCAATTGCTGGATATTGGGAACGGTGTAATGGAATAACATCAGGATACACAATACATCGAATTGCCCGATAAATTCTGCACTGTTGTGGACTCAAAAAAAGAACTTATTGAGAATGTGTTTCCAAATATATTAAATAATTACGTACGTCATAATTGGCTCAGTAATCATGCTATTTTGGCAACGAAAAATGTCGATGTCAACGAAATTAACTTTCAGATACAACAGTTGTTGCTAGGTAATTTGATGTCTTTTAAATCAGTAGACACTATTGCGGATGAAAATGAAGCCGTGAATTTTCCAACTGAGTTTTTGAATTCGTTAGATATATTAGGAATGCCACCGCACAATTTTCGATTGAAGATTGGTTCACCGATTATTCTTCTACGTAATTTGAATCCACCAAAATTATGTAACGGTACACGTTTGGTCATCAGAAGAAGAACAGGAAACATTCTTGAGGCAATTATTTTGACGGGAAAGTTCAAAGGAGGGATCATTTTGTTGCCACGTATTCCTATCATACCGTCAGATTATCCAGTAGCATTCAAAAGATTGCAATTTCCGATTCGTTTGGCTTTTGCAATGACCATAAATAAGTCGCAAGGCCAAACAATGTCCATTTGTGGATTGGATTTGGAAAATACGTTTTTCTCTCACGGGCAACTATATGTCGCCTGCTCACGTGTGGGGGGGCAACCTTCAAATTTATTTGTATTAGCAAAAAACAGACTAACAAAAAATATTGTACATAAATTAGCACTTGGATAAATTTGAACTAGAAATTGTAATGATTCATTTGTTTTTTAAAAATATCCATTTTCATATATTTTCAGGAAGTAGTTTTTAATAAAATATAAATTAAAAATTTAAGTTCGTTTCTCATTAACTTCAACTCTGTGAAATTTTTTACCAATTACATTTTAATTATTAAATCGATTGAAACGTTTTCATTTTCATAATTGAATATTAATCTGACTACATTAGGAATTTTAGTGCAACATTGATCCAGCGCAATGTAATAGAGTCACAGCAACGCGTGACCGGGTCTGCTAGTATAATATAATTATATGCAGTCACATAGTAGCTACTACTATAATATTTAAATATATAACTTTGTGCTTTATCGTTGTCACATCATTCACCATCTTTACTAAAGCAGTATTCTCCGCAATATGCACACGTTTCCACGCTACCTATGAGGTAGTGTATTTGGCGCGTTTTTTTCAACCTGGTTTTCCCAGTAGGCCTACTCCACGATGTATTCTACTCAAGTTTAACGAAACGTCACTTCTTCTTCAACATCATCATCATCATCTTCTTCTTCTTCTTCTCCTCCATCTTCTTCTTCGTTTTCTTCTTCTTCTTCTTCTTCATCCTGCGTCGACATAAATTTTTCCAATAGCGATACATCTGTTGTTTCATTAATGTATGAATCTTCTTCTGTTGAAAATTCAACATTTGAGCACGACTGACCTTGACAACTGGTGCATGCTGGTGAACAAAATAAGCCAACTTTTTTGCAGCCGCATTTCAAATTACATCCCTTTTTGCAGTTAATATTTATGCATTCACACAGACCAATAGTTTTACTTATAAATATATTATATTATATATTATACATATGTATGTATCTTCCCCTTAATATTAGTGGTAAATTCACAAATCAGTCTAATCTATGATATGGTTCTTTTTTCGTGATTGGAAAACCAGATAGAAAGAACTGAAAAAACATGAGACACAAGTAAGAATCAAATGATAGAGATGAAGTTGGCGAAATCAAAAATGAAAATAATGAGCGAAGGGCAATCCTTATTCTCCAATTTCGATATAAAACTATGCCGCTCCGTCAGAGAAATCAAAACTCATTGTATTTTTACTAGTACTGGGCACCGAAAAGATATACCGCCAATATATTTTCTGATTACTGAAGTAACTTTATATTCGTAAGTGAATACCTGATTCCCCCCCAGAATGAAAAATGTTTCCCCCAAAAATTCTCGGAGAAAAACTGTCCTCCATATTTTTCCCCATTCGCGTAAAAATCTCCTAAATTTAGAAGGAAATTCCTCAACTTGGTAACTTAGCGTAGCACTTGATCAGTCGCGTTTCTACCTTGTTGGTACTTGAAAGTAGATATAACACAAATTTTTTCTCAGAGAGTTATTTCAATTCTCATCCGACAAAAAATATTCGCCAGTACATAAGACACGTATATTACAAGCAATTGAGGAACTAAAATAATACGCTATTGATTGTTACAGTCTGATGGCGGCAGTACTCTAGGATCAGAAAAGTTGGCCATTGGTGATCGCATACTGTCAATTTGCAGCCAAGATGTTCGAGACCTAACCTTGATTGATGTAGCTATATTAATGAAACTATCCAGTTCAATAATAATGAAAGTTACTCGTTATAAATCTAAGCAAACATCAATGTGACTTCGCCTATGAAAAACTGATGCTTTAAATAAACAAATCTGAAATTTCAACATGGTTATAACTTGTTTTCGATGATGTGATTGAAAATATCACAAGAGTGACTGCATTGTTGCAATCATATGATGTTCAGAAATGCTGGAAGTGAGTGATTGAAAATCTATCTGAGATGCTGTTATGTGAACAATTAATCTTCATCATCTTCGTTGCTTTTCACAAGTGATTTCAATAGAAGTTCCCCATGAATTATTACAGGTCACTTGGAACTTTGAGATTACAAAAGGTAAACAAATTTCAAGTTTCAATTTGGTATGAAATATATATAAGTTATATAATATGGTGAGTTTCTGACATCATGGCAATACTGTTATACAAGGCTGATACAGCGTATGATATTAGGTTTTGCACAGTATTGCTGATTTCGATCATTCTGAGATTAAATCAGAATTGATGGAAACCCATTTAGGAATACGTTATATCAATGCAATGTGGTTATGCCCATTGTAATGATTATATGAATAAGAATATGAATAGTGTTTTAAGCTATGCTTTGCCATGTTTCATGCCATGTTACTTACCAAAAATAATATGTCATACTGTAAACAAAATTATATGATGAAACTAATTTTATTATTCTCCTACGCGTCGTATAATGGAAAATATATTAATGCTAAATTGAAAACTCGTGACATCTCCGATGATTAAAATTTAGTCATGATCGTCGTCGTCGTCGTCTGTTTGACGTCCTTATTCAATGTGTGTATGATAACATAAACTGGTCTCTTTTCAATCTGTATTGTAGTATCCTTCTTCTACTCCCAATACTCCTTATCATTTTGCTTAGTATTATTGCAAGATCACGACTACCGAGAATTTATTTTGGAAAAATAACTTTGCAAAAAGTTGATTTGACAAAATTACTTTGCAAAAAGTTAATCTAGGAAAATTACTTTGGAAAAATAACTTCACAAAAAGATTTGATATCAGTTATTTATTTGCCAAGTACACAATATGAGGTTATATTGTGACGATCACACAAAATAGCAAATATCCTTCAGCAAGCCCGTGTCGATGAAAAATATCGGCATGAGCAGAATTGCAGAAAACAAAAAAAAAATATAGTCTCGACGTGGATTTGAACGTGCCACCACCGAGCTCGCCAGTGCCGGCGAGCAGGCCCTATTCCGACTATATTGAGTGCGTGGGAGAGCGCGCAAGGACTACCGCGCCGCTTTCCCTGGCTATAAAAGGCATTTCTGGCGGCTCATAAACAGTTATCCGGGAGCAGAGTCACTAACTACAAGCTACAGCCCAACGACGGCCAGCTCCAGCTCGCTAGCCTTCCCTGTGAATACTCGGGGTTACAACAAACACTCGCATTCTTACTGAGAAACCATCCTGATTGCCCACCGAGAAAAATCTCAGAAACCAAACCCCAAACATCCCCTGTACGACCTACCCCCCCCCCCCCTCTCCCTCATCCAACCTAACACCAAGCGAGCGGAAGCGCAGGCGTCAGAGGTCGAGCGGCGTCACACTCTCGCGAAAAGACGGCGAAGAACCGGAACCGCGAATTTAATTGCACACCACAGCAAGACCATGAGTGAAACTTGTGAGACGCGAGGAAAGTCAATCGATGAAACAAACAGATACCAGAAATATACTGGAACCAGTCATTTGTACACTCCTATCCGCCCTCATCCTGCACGAACCCTGGCAAACTGAGCAAAAGACATTTCACCGAGAGTAAAATTCGTGACGAACTGTCACACAGAACGGCCGCCATTTGTAATAAGCAAAAGAAGAAAAAATCATTAACCCCTTATTGCATACAACGCCATATATGGCTTCAAAAGTTAATTATTTTTTTTCAATTTATAAAAATATTTTTTTTTCGCAACCAACGTTGAATCCTTATACATAATTTCTTCGTTAAACGGAACGTATTTTTTGTTGCCTATATTAAGTGCAACCTGTCAACATATTGGAGGTTATGTTCAACGTGCCTGACCGTTAGAGTGCAATTAATTACTGCTAATTATATTAATGAGAAAATAACAATAAAACGGTAAGTAAAAAAGCCCACAGTTTCAAAATATAATGTTTACATATACTTGAATAAGAAATTGTTGTCGTTTCGGCATTTTTCTTGTTTTTTGTTTGTTTTTGAGCCTTATTTTGATATTGCCATATTTGGCTTCGTATGCGTTTTGTTCAAAAATATTATGGGGCATATATGGCTTCGCATGCATTCGGATGTTTTTCCTTTTCTTTGCAGTAATGAACCCTTCCGGCTTTTATGGTACTTCCATGCATGTAAATCTTATTCCGGGCAATGGTTTCTTGAGTGACGACAATCAGGTTTCTGACTCTGATACTGACTACGAACCTTACTCACTCCGTGCTCGTCGAAGAAAAAATATTGTTATACCTGAATCCGAATCAGATTGCTCAGATGATGATGATATTAATTCACGAATCTTACAGGTTCTATCGACATCCAAACCAAAAACAAAAAGAACAGAAAAATCCATGGAAAAAGACAGAGTTATTTGGAAAAATCAAAAAATGGAAACTTTTGATGAAAATAACTTCAAGTTTACTGGATCCTCTGATTTACCAGATGACATAAAAAAATTAGAAACACCTCAAGAACTTTTTAAATTCTTGTTCACTGATAATCTCATTGAAATGATCGTTGGCCAGTCTAATTTCTACTTTCTACAAAATGACGCCAATAAGCCAGCAAACATTACGAAAGAAGATATTGAGCGATTCATTGGAAACTTAATATTCATGTCTTGTGTAAAGCTGCCATCCACGAGAATGTATTGGTCAAAACATATAGGCCAGTCCCAAGTTTACGAAACCATGACATGTAACAGATTTGAGGCTATAAAGAAGAATTTACATTTTAATAATAATGAAAACTTCAAGCCGCGCGGAACAGATGGTCATGATGAACTTTTCAAAATCAGACCACTATTGGATCAGATTCGTGAACGTCTTTTACTAGTGCCAAAAGAAGAGTTTCTTGCAGTGGATGAGCAAATCATTCCAACCAAATGTCGTCACAAAATTGAGCAATATAATCCTGCGAAACCACATAAATGGGGTTACAAAAATCAAGTTCTGAGCGGTATGTCAGGCTTCAGCTATGATTTTGACATATTTGCTGGAGAGAAAAGCGATTCTTTTCCTTTAGATGCACCTGATCTTGGCGTAAGTTCTAATGTCGTGACCAGACTCATCTCCACAGTACCAAGGCATCGAATATATGATTTGTTTTGACAACTGGTTTAATAGTCCAAAGCTCCAAGTTTATTTATTTCAAAATGGTTTGCTGCCACTGGGAACCGTAAGGCTTAACCGTGTGCCCAATTCGAATATGCCTACTGAAAAGGAGCTAAATAAGAATGGACGAGGAAGTATGGCAGAGAAAACAGCGATCATAGATAACGTGAAGCTGAGTTTAGTATCCTGGTTCGATAATAAGACTGTAAATATGCTCTCAGCTTACGTAGGTAGTGAGCCAACAACAACAAAGAAACGGTATTTTCGAAAAGAAAAACAATACAAGGATATACCATCCCCCTAAGCAGTCGATGTTTATAATCAACAGATGGGGGGAGTTGACTTATTAGACTCCATGCTTGGTTATTATCGAATCCACCTGCGATCTCGCCAATGGTACAAAAGAATTTTTTTCCACATGATAGACATGACCTTGGTAAATAGCTGGTTGCTATGGCGTCGAATTCATGCAAATGAATACCTGCCGCTATTTGATTACAAATTGGCAATTTCCGAGCATATGCGTAAAGCAGGAAAAGTTGTGGGCAAAAAACGTGGTCGTCCAGTTAGCAACTTAGTAACACCATCCTCAAGTCCAGCCAATACTCCAACCAGCCGAGTCAACAGTCCTTTATGTCGCATCCAAGTCGGTACCCCAACAAGCCCAGGCGCCACTCTAACCAGCTTGCCGGACTCGTCTGTACCAAATAAAAAGGCACGAAAAACTCCAGCCAGGCATCAAGACCTACCACTAGATTCTGTACGTTCAGATAACGTTGACCATTTCCCCGAGTGGACGAAATCCAGTCGACAAATTTGTCAGAACTGTTCCAAATTCCGTTCGTTTACCAAATGTGGGAAATGTAAAGTTAATTTATGTTACAACGATAAAAGAAATTGTTTCAAAGATTTCCATAAAACATAATTTCATTTTTTAATTAATGTATACGAAGCCATATATGGATCACCATAGTTCCACTAGAATGCATACAATGCCATATATGGCTTCGTGACTTAATTTCTAAAATAAGTACACAAATTTTTTTTTTCCCTATTCAGACTGTTTATATATAAGAAATAAAAGATGTTTTCAGTAAAAAAAAATTTTTCATCACCGCCTTCATAATTCATGCAATAAGGGGTTAAGGCAGGTTTTTATTAAATACATACATCAGCGAAACTAGCGCTGCCTGATAGGTACCAATTCAAATGTTTGATTTTCGAAGGTACTCAGCGGGACTTTTGTCAGCGCACATGCGCAAATGTACAAGAGAGAGAAGATGCGCGGAAAGAGTGTGCACTCATAAATACTTATGAAAGAAATACATAAGAGACGAAAAACGTGATAAAACATGTCAAAACTTGTAAAATAAATTAGAATAAGATAAATAAATCTGAATAACTAATAATTAAGATCAAAATAGCTTCAAAAATTATAGTAAAGGACAAAAATTAGAAAGAGAAAGATAAGAAGTAGTAAAATAAGGGGGATTCTGGCCGAAAAAACATCATTTTGGCCGCGAGAGGCGACACTATCGGGGGTTCTGTTCCAAGCTATTGTGTAATGGAGGTGGAAGGGGCCCAATCTGCTCCACCATCACTCGGTAGGTCTGGGTTACCGATCGGATCCCTACTATAGTGCCCCCAATAGCATTTGGTGCACTCCACTAAAGGCTATACAGGGATTTACATGAGAATGCACTTGGTGCATGCACGGTGCACGATCGGTGCGTGCATTTGGCTAATGGGAGCTGTATGTTCATGGTGTGCCCAATCTGTTTTACCATCTACCTGTAAACTATATGAATCTATCTGTGCGTCAGGGTTATCGATCAGCTTCGTACTATAATGCTGTATACTCAGGAAAGACTAAATCTGGTTTATCATCAGCCGGTGAGTCAGTGTTATCGATCATCCTCGTAATATATTGCTGTATATTCAAGTGATGATGTCATCAATAGAAAGAGAGGGAGGGCAATCAGTGATAACCATCCAGAATATTTATTATCGATGAAAGTTAGGATTATCATGCTTTTTTGTTCTTGGTAATCATTGTTAGATGATGACATCATCAATCGAAGGAGTGCAGGGTAATATTATTATGCAATTCGTGATGAAAAAACATTCTATAATGTTTGCGGTCTATTGAAGGAGATTGAGAGCTAGTAATGCATTCCTTCGTAATATCCAATGTATAAATTGTGTATTTATTTTCACCTCTATCATTACAGGATGTAATATGACAAATATCAACTGGAAGATTGGGAGGTAATATATTATGCGCAATCGGTGATGAAAAAAATTAGTGGTTTCGGATTATTCCTCTGGTTTCAATTGGATCGCTGAAATGTTCATAAATGATATCAGATCAACGAAATTCATTTGGTGTGAAATGTTTTCATTACTTCCACTTCTTCGGTCGTTTCTCCGCAATCCAATGTTTTTTCATGCTATCTAATGCATATTCAGTTTCTTATGTATCATATCTTCATAGATGTAAAATGAAATATTTAACGTTCGAATATTTCGTTATCAACAAGGTGGTTCAGTATAACCACAATGAAATAACAACTACAAACAATTTTTAATGAGGTTTCGGGTTGATTGATATAAATTTTTTTAAACAAATGAGCTGAATAAAAAGTATATATATCCAACGATTGAAAAAATAATATACGTAAGTATATAAAGCAAAATTATAACATAATATATACTTTTCTTCACATTGAATATAATTTCTTTTCGTCCTTCACAGAATAATCGCTTTTGTGAATTATACGTTGTACATACCAAGTGAAAAGTTACTTACGGATGATTATAATAGTTTGATTGTGACCATCATAAACAAGATGGAAGACTTTGCTCATATTCATGGGAAATTATCGAGGATTCACAACAACAAAAAATAATATAGGCAGCTTTTTAATAATAGATGATATTTCGAAAATATATCGGTTCAATAGGATCAATATTGAAGACGATCGCAGACCAGAAAATATTAATTATTATCCATCAGTAGTTAAACAAGGCGGGTTCTGGGACAAACCTGTCGGTAACTTGCATTGACCCCTACCTTACCGACAGTTTCATAGTAGGTCCCAATCTGTTTTATCATCTGGTCGAAAAAGTCGATATCTGTATTATCCACTAAGCGACGTTTCTCGTGAAGTGGAATTTTTTATCGATATCGATGATAGTACTATAGTATGAGTTTTTTTGTTGCGACATTGGGGAAATGGATAACTGTACGTTTCTCTATGATTGAACTGTAGTTTCGCTGTTGAGTGGGTGGGGGAAATCCAAATGAATAAGTTTTTATCCATAATATATATGAAATATTTTTTTCCTACAAATATGAAAGAATAAATAAAAAAGAATGATAAACAAAAGAAATGAATCAATAAATGAAGAAAAAGTAAATAATCATATAAATAATTGTATGAGTCACTGTATAAATAGTCATATAGATAAGCATATGAATAATTGTATAAATAAAAAATATGTAGATAAATAAATATGTGTGTAGGGAGAGGGGGCTATCCAATAAAAGTTCAAAAAAATTTTTTGTTCAGAGCTACTCAGTGTACCGCAATATCTGATAGAAGACATAAAGAGAAGTTGTAGTGTGAAAATAAAAAAGTTATCATGGATACACCAGATACATTGCTCACCAAAGAACAACGCATGTCAATACATGAAGATTTTATGTTTCAAAAACATTCTCATAGTGAACAATTAAATACTGAATTGGAGTGCAATCATGATATAAGTGACTTATATAACAATGCAATGTGGTGCAAGCATCCACTAACCAATCAACTGAAATATGATTGTGGTGTGGATACGTCTTGTTCCAAGTGTGAATATATCCATGATTATTTTGGTATAATTGTGGGCGTGACTAGCAATATGTCGGAGAAAGCAAAAGACTTAATGATGGCACTATATCATATGAAACGTCATATTGAAGGAAATCCATTCTCTGATGACACTCGTAATGCTGTAATGGATGGTGAGACCCCTGCGACTGAAGAATATTCGATTGCGAAAACATCCTTCACTCAAGAAATGGATGTCTCTATAATTCAAGACCTAGTGTATAGTATGATCCATGAATCGAATAGTATTTTCATGGTATCAGAGCAATTAAAACAATTTATAATTGATAGAAAATGAAAAAAGGTGTTTGAATAAATATTACAGTTTGATATATACAATGCTATTTTCTTTATTTCGATCCTTTCAAAATCGATTACATAATACAAATTCAATAAAAATATTTATTTATTATATAGATTTCATTCAGGTGTATACTCTAATTGAATAGACATTTCTTCTCAATCATCACACCAACTTTCGTACAGAACCACTGATGGGTTTATATTCGATGATGCGATCATTTAAGATCAAGCAATATGCTGAAGTTTGAGCTGGAAATGGATTGATTGACTCGAACTCAATTCTAACATCTACAGGTCCAGATTTGATATTTTCATTTTGCTTAGAACAGTCAATAACTATGAGTGGAGCGTGCGTTGCATATTTGCTTTTTGTCACTATTGGATCAGTATCTTTCCCATAATATGACGATTGAAAATTTGTATACATATCATATAATATGGCATATTGATTGCGTGAAAAGTCTATATTTAAATTTCCATATGGATAGGATTGTGAATTCAAGAAAACTTTAATATCTCTCAAATCACAGTGATCAAATTGACTACAATTTTTAGATTTATTATTTTTGCGTCCAGTTTGAAATCCTAATATGATGTACCGTGGTTTTTCCAGTTGTGTTGTAGTTTTGACAACCCAAACATATTTCGTGGATGTTGGAAGTAGTGGGTACTCATACAATTCCCACGTACGAAAACTCATGGAAATGGGTGGATCCTTGGCAATATAATTGAGTAGTTGAATTTTTTGTGTATCGGAGACTTTGATATATGGTATCAACCATTCAATCTTCTGGAGATTCAATATAACATCTTCATTTGCTATTTGTATGATAGCATTCAAATCTGTATTTGCCCTTGTGAGAATTAATTCATGCTTTGCATTCACAATAATTTTCCGATAATCTTCAGCAAATCCCAACAATAAATTGAGTGGGATAGATATATCAAAATAGCCTTGATCATCAATTATTTTATCACCATCTTCATGCAACCATCCTGCATTTTCCAACAGATAACTTTTCTCACATTGAAATGATGTATATCCTTTCATCAATGTTGTCACACCCACATTTTTGCTTCGATCAATTTCAACACCATTCAATTCATAACGTATTTCTTCAAATAGATGACACATAGCCATATTCACCAGAGATGTAGTTGCAACTGCAGTGTGAGCGTCATTATTTTTCGTCAATCTCCCAGAGATGTGTAATGAGCTTTTGCTTGGTAATAAACACAAATCTTGATGTTGCACCGCTATACGAATTTCATCATTATTATTGAAGGTTGCTGATGCAAATGGTTGATGACCATGAATTTCATAATGTGCAATAGATTCATCGAAGATAATGGCTTTGTTTATTGCTAAGATTTTCTCCATGGTAATAGACATACGAAGCAGAAACAGCAGAATTTTATTGTTCCCCACGTATTTTCAGACCGAGACTCTTCAATAGTATGATGTTCCGATGTGTTAGTACTCCGCTTGGTATGCGACGACTGATGGGTTTTCGACATGTCACTACACTTTTATAATCACCACCATATACTGTTGATGGATTCACCACTGCTTCCTCCTCCTCTGTATTATACACTATACCCATCACTTCATCGACTTTAAATGTAATTTTATTGTTATCACTTCTCCACGAAAATTCACTAATTGTCCATCTTGATCAACAATTCGTAGTTGCAAATGATGTATTGTCTGAACGGTGATTGGCATGTAAATGACGTGTGATGGCACTTCTATGATCTTATATCCTGGTGGAACCACTGGGAAAAATTCATGAATTGTATGCACTCGCTGCCCATTAATGTATGCCCCTGTAGTTATATTACACTCAACGCGAAGTGCATTGACTTTAAGTATAGACACTGGTAAGTCAGATTTATGAATAGAGCCTGGTTCAAGTATACGTGGCTTGAATCCTAGTAATCGTCAAATGGAATCCTCAGGAATAAAATTTATAGGAACATTACACTGAATCTCACAACACAATTCATTATTATTAGGTTTAAGTGAAAATGATATGTTTGGTAGTGTTTTCTGTATATAACTCTCAATATCTTCGATTTCATAGCTACCAGTTGGAATGATTGTTGCATTTTCACCTCCAACTATGTCAAATTTGTTGTTGGTTTCATCAATATTAGGGATGGCATTGAAAGTTAACAATTCAATAAGCCCCAATACATATGTCTTACTTGATGAGAGTTCAATTGGTGGAAAGTATTGAGCCTCGAGAATGGAGGATCTCCCCGACAGCGTCAATGTCAATGAATCATCCATGACTGATATTCAATCTCAATATGGATATACATTTATAGCTGTTTAGATAAAAATTTCAAGCATAAATGTCCACATATCACCGTGTTATAGTCTTGATATTTCTTATAGTTATATTTCACCCTACCAACATCGAGATATTTCATAAGATCTTGAGGTGGTTGTAAATTACCAAAGCTGTCAAAATATGTCACATCATTGTGTTTCTTCTCATATGCCACCCAATGTGTACCTGGGCCATCTCTATCATCTAGATTCACTATTGCCGTCTCAAATTTTCGTGGACCATTCATTGGTAAATTATTTCGCATGAAGACACCACGAAAATGCGGAATTTTCATGATATGAGCATATTTTACAAGATCAGCGTCAGTTAAAGCTCGATGTGGTAGGTCTACACGTTTTTTGTCGGTCGCAAGTACAGACCTAAACCCTGCTTATATGGCTTCAAATACATTCCTTTACCCACTATAATATCCTCCATTTTAATATTGTGTCGTTTTCTTTCTTCCAATTCACGTTTCGCTGCAGCTGCATCATTTACTGCTTTTGCTATACCAGCAGCACCACCCGCTAAACTCCCAACAGCACTGAGTCCAGCAAACATGGGTATGAGAAATGGTAGAACACCACCTATTCTCGATGGGATTGGTAATATGCGTGATGATAAGCGTACTTTACTCGACCCACCAGCTTTCTCGACAGCAGTACGCGCACCATTCAACGCAGATTTAACCATATCACGACCACCGGAGTGCATAGATTTTTTTGCCTCATTTACTATTTGTTTGAATGATATCATGGGATTTTTTATCATTTTTTTCACATTCCTTTTCACACGCTTCTTCCTCCTCACCATGCCTGCACCAAGTTTCGATTTCACATTCATGATTTTATTCACACTCCAAGCTACGGCTTTTTCACCAATGCTCGCGTCTTTAGCATGAATACGTTCCCAAGCTTCCTTTGCAAGTACTCTATCAGCTTTATTTCTCTCGATAATATTATTTGGATATTTTGCATAAGCAATATCGTGATCTTTGCATGCAGTATCAAGAGAGTTGATTCCAGGATCTCCACGCGCTAATCTTTTTGATAATTTTGTACCCGGTCCACAGTATTGGTAACCTGGAACGTGTAGCTCTATCGGAAGTTTGTTGATTATATTGTTCACAAGACCATCACCGCAAACACCATACCCAGACATCTGACTGCATGAATAGTTATACAACAACTGTCGAAAGTTTGTCAATCGTTTAGCTTTTATATCTAATGTCATCAAACATATAAAAGGTATTACAAATATTCATAAATAGTTAGTTGTAATCACAATGACGCGAGAGAAACAACCAACTAAGGTTAAATTTCATAAACAAACAACAACATTACCAATTGCGAATTTTGATGAACAAATTCCTCATAATAAAAACATGAAAAAGCGTCATGGGAATCTATTATCTAACACTATACGAGCCATTTTTTGTGGTCCATCGAATTGTGGCAAGACCAACGCACTCTTGGCACTAATTACTCATTCTAATGGTTTGAGATTTGAGAATGTTTATCTCTATTCAAAGTCGCTCAATCAACCAAAATACAAATACTTGGAGAATGTATTGAAGCATGCTGAAGACATTGGATATTTTCCATTCAGTGATAACGCGGTGGTAGTCAAACCGGAAGATGCTAAACCCAATTCCATTATGATTTTCGATGATGTTGCGTGTGAGAAGCAAGATAGCATCAGAGCTTTCTTTTGCATGGGTCGACATAGAGATGTTGACTCGTTTTATCTCAGTCAAACTTATACACGCATCCCCAAACATCTAGTACGTGATAATGCAAACTTGATGGTGTTATTCAGACAAGATGAAATGAATTTGAAGCACATATATGATGATCATGTGAATACAGATATGACGTATACTCAGTTTAGAGATTTGTGTTTAGCATGTTGGAATAATGATCGGTATGGGTTTGTAGTTGTTGACAAAGATAGTGAAGTGAATTCGGGGAGATATAGAAAGGGATTTGATTGTTACATTAGTATAAATTGACATGAAAATACAATGATGTTCACAGTGTTATTGTAAACTTGCATGCTTCAACATGGCGAGTGTGAAAGGGGGAAAAAAAAATCTGAAAGAACAGGACTTACTGAGTCAAATAGTGAAAGCAAGCGATATGATTCGACAAAAGCATAGAATGATAAAATCTGGTAGAGATACATCAGAACGAGCGATGAATGAAGTTTTTAAACCCATAGTGACACCTCTAGAGAAATTGATATCAACATCCACGGGAATAAAACAAGATATAAAAAATGAATTGGCTGATATTCATATGAAAAAAGAAGAAGCTGAGAATGATCAGTCGTTTGCAACAGCTCAATATGATTGTGATCAGTCATTTGCAACAGCTCAAGATGATGATGATAATGATAATTATGGTGATGATAGCATGAAAAAGGATGTCGAATTGAATGAAAATATCGAATCATTCGTGCCTGCTGAAATACAATCTGTTAGTTCACCCCTCAAACAATATGAGGATGATGATTTAATCAAAACATACATGAAGACGCACTTAGAGCAAAAAACTGCAAATAGGTTAAGTGTACGCAAAATGAGTGACAATAGGTTGATGATGGGTGATTCACCCATAGATTTCTCGAATGATGCTGTAAATGTTGCAAATAAAAGTTATCCTCAAACTCCTGGATTGTTAGAATTGCTATTCAAGAAAACACCAAATGATGCAATCATAAGTGATAGCGATAAAAAAGATTTCATGGAAATAGTCAATTCAACTCATACACTTCATAAACATTATGATCCTAATAAAAGTCTCATATCAGACAGAAGCGTAAAATATCAAAATTATATTGCAAACTATATAGTACCACCACCACCATCATCATCATCATCATCATCGGTATATAAAAGAAAAACTAGATCTGGTAAAGCATTACCCTACTACAAAGTTGCAGAGAAGAGGATACAAGCAATTGATTATGTATATTGGGATGATCCAAATGAGCTTGTTGACCGTCTTCGTTTGCTATTAGCATCCCAAGCAGCGGGCAATACAAGTCATACAAATGAAATAATCTCTATTATTGAAGAATTGCGTGAAGCTAGAATTATTTATTAAGCAATGTATCAATGCCTCTTCATTCATTTGTGTGACAACTATCACGAAGTAATGACAGGATGAGTGTAGACATATTTGGACGGAAATTCAAAAAAAGTGCTGAACAAAATAGCCGAGGACCATCTGGTTATGGATTCAAAGTCACAGCTGATAATCAATATGATATAAATGGGAAGAGACTTTGCAATTTAGCTGAACCTGAGGATGCAAGTGATGCCGTGCCTCTCGGTACAATGATGTCAATTATAAATTCCGAAGTAGAAAAGATTCATCATGATTTAACAAAAGTACATTCTGATATGAATCTTCAAGATCTTCATATGCGTAAAACGTTAAGACGACAACGTGAACTCATTCAAAACGAGTTGCAGAAACAATCCGAGACCATTAATCATCTAACAGTTCAATTGAGTGCACATCAACGAGACGAATTGTAGATATGAATAAAAAGGAAACATTGGTGAATGAGTTACATAAACCTGCCCGGGTGAATTACACACGACGTCATGTTCAGATGAGGGGATTGGATGAAACATGGCAAGCAGATCTTGTTGACATGTCTGCCTATGCAACCAACAACAATGGCAATAAATACTTGCTAACCGTCATAGACATCTTTTCAAAATTTGCTTGGGCTGTACCTATTAAAACGAAAAATGGTAAAGATGTTACGAAAGCGATGAATTCTATCTTGGATACTGGTCGAGCACCGAAAAAATTACATGTTGATCAGGGTAAAGAATTTTACAATAAAGAATTCAAGTCACTAATGAAACAACATGATATTAAACTATATTCAACATACAGTAATTTGAAGGCTTCTATATGTGAACGTTTCAATCGAACCTTAAAGAATAAAATGTGGAAACAGTTCAGTTTGCGTGGGTCATATAAATGGATTGATATATTATCAAACTTAATTATAACATATAATAACACTAAACATCGAACAATTAAAATGAGCCCCAAGGATGTTACAGCGCTGAATGAAAAAGTATTGCTTCGAACTGCATACAAGCAACATCAAATAGTGGAAAAGCAAAAAAGAAAATTTAAAATTGGTGATAAAGTTCGAGTGAGCAAACATAAACATTTATTTGAGAAGGGATACACACCAAATTGGACCACAGAAATTTTCAGCATTGATAAAATATTGAATACAACCCCTCCAACATATAAACTTATTGATTATCAGGATCAAAGAATCGATGGATGCTTCTACGAAGACGAACTCAGCAAAGTTAAATATCCAAATGTTTATCTTGTTGAAAGAATACTACGTAAACGTGGTGACAAATGTTATGTAAAGTGGTTAGGTTTCGATAATACACATAATAGTTGGATAAATAAAAAAGAATTATAAAACAAAACATATATTTGTGTTCTACATAATTTTATTAAACAAAACAAATTTTTATGTATACTATTTACATTGTATCCATCTCATTAACGTGAATATTACTATTATAATAACTCCATGGTAGTGTATCAGTTGTTTGATTGGATACTATGCGCTTATCATCATTACTATTTAATGCTAGTTTTCGTTGACGAAT
Organism: Microctonus brassicae; assembly: GCA_918226075.1. Taxonomy (NCBI): domain Eukaryota; kingdom Metazoa; phylum Arthropoda; class Insecta; order Hymenoptera; family Braconidae; genus Microctonus; species Microctonus brassicae. The sequence goes on from OW445482.1 coordinate 14,945,648, forward strand.
AGTCGACACTGCATGATTTTTACTTTTTATTAAATATTGCTCTATTACCACATTTTCATTCTGGAATAGACATTGCTTATAATCATCAAATGTGATCGCGCGTAGTGCACAATTTTTCACACCTTTAGCTTTCTTTTTATCCTCATCATCATCCTGTACTTTGAATGTGTACAGTTTAGCACGTAATCCAACGAATTCTGTCATTATTCTACCATTATTTTCATCCTTCATGAGTCCTAAAACTTTCTTATTCTTAAGTGGGATATCATAATTGTTGACAACAGGATAATCACTCGTATCAAATTTGTCTATATCACGCTTCATTATTTCATATACATCAGGATTGATTAATTCATATATTAGACTATCAGTATCAGTATACAATAATTTCGACTTATTATTAGGGAATACATTCTTTATATGATTATAATGGAAATCATATATGAATGTTTTCGAAATATCAAGAATCGCAAAACCAATGTAGATGGGTTTGATAAACTTAACTTTAACACGCTGCATCTCAATAATAACCATGTTTTCTTCAAAAGTTATGCAGCTATGAAAATTTGGTTTACTTATATATGCTCTTGCACCATATCTACCATCCCATTGGGTTATCAATTTTACATCTTTATGTTTGCGAACATTCTCCATGGTTTTACCAAATACAGCATTATTCATCAGCTTGAAAAAATTTTTCTCAAATTCATTTTTTGATTTTTTACGCAAGTCTGTATTCAAGTCAATATATTTTTTTAACCATGGTGCCTGTTGAAACTCTAGTATCCTATATACATTCTCAATTTTCATGCCTAAACTCAAACATTGCTTCAAGTTTTTATAATGAATAATATATTTGTTTTTAGGTAAGAGTGTTGTTACTAATTTCATACATTTCCCCGTTGGCGGTATGAAATGTTGAGGGCATAATGGTAAATCACGATGTAACTCATGCAGTTCTCTTGGATATTTTAAATCAACTTCAAAGATATATCCTATTGATGAATCGTTGGGGATATTGAGTATTTGTTCAACACTCATTGATTTATTCAACCATTTGAATCCGCCATATGGTAAATAATCACTCATAGCTGCCCCATATAAATTATTAACATCGAAATACATAAGATATGATTGCTCTTTGGTTGGATTGTAACTGTCTCCCATATATTTATTATTTGCTTTTGCATAGCGATTCGAGCATTGCGCTACACCACCTCTAATACCTTTCTCGATATACAATAACATCTCTGGATCTGTGAAAAGCTCTAGTTCTACACCTGTATATTTGAGCATTGCATCAAAAGCAAAACCTGGTGCTGTATAATAATGTAATGGATCTAGATTGTATGTTACGAAGCAATTACGACGGAAATTTTCAAAGATGTCAGCTAAAAGTAATACATCTGTTTTGAGATATAAATCGGAATATTCACCTAATGTCTGTATATTGAATTTACTCCAAATCACTTTTGCATGTTCATAATTTTCCTCGGAAATTTCACTTTGATTCAACTTTGAATAAAATTTGTCTTTTCCCGGTAAATGTTTCTCATCAAGCTTCATCCATCTATCGATATATTCATATGGAAATACACCCTTTTTTGTAACCAATTTAAATTGTTTATCATCATTGTAAAACTTGCGAGTGATTAATTTATCATTATCATCCAGATAATTTGCTAATTTATCAATACCACTCGCCATGAATCTCAATGAGTCAATGAATCGTAGAGATATTTTTGTGTCATGAACTTTTTTAGTGAATGAAATATATTTTTCTTTATTTATTGGTATGAGACTTACCTTACCAGGGTAACTTTTAGCTATACTCTCAATTATGAAATGTGAATCATAACCACTTAAATTGTGAAATACAATTGGTAAATAGTATGGTTTTGTATATTTCATATTACAATTATCATGTGCTGCACCACGATATCTACCAGTGAAATGACAATGATCTCGATGTTTTGCATCAATTTGAGTGAATGGTTTTTCACAAATATGACAAATAACTGCATTCTCAAATTCATATTTTTGTTTTTCCGTTAATGATATCATCGGTACAATTCTACTGTAAATATTATTTATTTCATGTGCTAAAGATTCTAATTGATCAATGAACCATTGAATACATTCATCACTACGCATTAATTTAAACTGGGATAATTTATCATTATATGAGCAATGTAAATAGAATGCAACACTATGTGGAATATGTGTTTGTGATACATTTGTTTCTTCTAAAATACACTCTAAGTCTGCATAAACAACGAATGGTACAGATTCTTTATATTTGTAATGACTGAATGATAAAAATTTTTCTTTTTCTCTTGGCAATATTACACGAAGTGTTTTATTCATACTAAGACAATCTGACTTATGATTATTATATGAGTATAATTCTTGAAAATGACATAAGCATCTATCACAAATGTATATCTTCCCTTTATGTTCTGATATTTGACTTGAGACTAATCGCGAAAGATTATGTATCCATGCAAAATGATATATTTTATTCGACTCAAAGTTATTATTATCAATATCCATACTAGTATCAACCATCAATAAATGAATAGTTGGCTTATCACTATCATTATTACTTATATGATATGGAACGATGATTTTTTGTTTATTCTCATACTCGATGCCATACACATTTATTGATAGATCATTCATTACCTCAAATTTTGGTACATCACACAATGCCATAGGGAAAGTTAAACCCTCAAATTTAAGACCTGCTTCAGTGAAATGTTGATATGATGATGTTCTAGCTACATTACCCATTGAATTTTTTGCTTCTCTTGCATATTTATCATTATCTTCTACATTAAATTTTTTTCTTCCCTGTAGAGCTGCCACAATACACCATAGGAAACAAAATTCATCGTTGTTCTTTATGTTTATCACAGCTTTCTTCAACTGAATAAATTTTGGGAGATCTATGTATGTTGATAGTCCTCCTTGTAAGGCTACATATTTATTAATATTCACTACCAAGTTCACAACTTCATTCATTGTCCATCCTGAATCACCTTCTTCAAATTCTTCCACTTTTGCTAATAAAGTATCATTAACATACTTTGAATACCAATCATTAATATTAGTTGATTGAAGAATCAATTCATTTGATGTGTTGAAATATTTTATTTCTTCATATGTTCTAGATTCTTTAATATTTTCATATTTGCATGCCAATATTACATTTGATTTAACATTCGTTTGCATTTCTCTTATTTTCATTATGAAAATCTCCCTCGCATCTAAGAGAAATTCATGTAGATCAATGTGGTTAATGTTTGTTATAACACCAGTTCTTATACGACCATTAAATGCTGATGGTAATTCATCCCACTTAAGATTCTTAACATCATTATCATTCCCACTATCGATTTGAATATTACCACCAACAATATGCTGCCCTTTGATTATCTTCTGTCTTGCAGCTTCATTAAATTTTCTACATAATGAAAATAAATGTGAACTTACAGCTTGCAATTGATTCTTTTCACCAATAGTTAGTTTTTGCATTCGCAATTTTTTTTTCAAACATTTTATATTCTGTGCCCCAATTTTTTGCCACTTGCGAATCTGTATATCACATTCTGTACCAATATTCATTGATAAACAAACTTTATGTGCCTCTTCCATCAATTTTATGAGTTGGTTATAATGCTTCTTTCGCTCCTCTGACTGCTTCTTTCGATCCTCCGACCGCTGTTGATCACTCATTTTTTTTTTTTTTTTTTTTTTTTTTTTTTTTTTTTTTTTTTTTTTTTTCTAGTTTGGAGACACTCGTGAATACACTCTTGAAATTTTTAAGAACTCTGAATGATTAACTATATTTCAAGTCAATCTTTTTGTAATAAGGATGAAGAAAAAATAGAAAAAAAGTGTGGGCGTGGTTGTTCTAAGTTTGGTGAAATGAAATGACGTCAGCTTTGTAAATAATCAAATAACAAACAAAACAGGATCAAACAGGAATGTTTTTGAAACAAAATAATGATAACTCGATACATGCATGAATAGATAAGAAATTTTTTTTAAGAATTCGAAGTGTTGGGGTGGATATTTCTAAGAATTCAAAGAGGGGGTGGATATGCTGGGATAAAGAAATTGTAACGTTTCCTATCATGGATAGGGCGGGATGGATAGGGCGGGATGGCTCAACAAAAAAAAAAAAAGGTGTGACGATATCATCTGTGGTGGGGATCCAATCCAAATGATGCATGTGGTTGGAAAATAGTTGTAGTGGTTATACTGATTGTGTGAACCAATGATATGATGGATATTGCTAGACAAACACTGGTGGGGGATTGTGTACATATAGAGAAAACTCTTAGAGAGATGTCAATTCAAATTATTTACTCATAAGGTGTGAAATTATACTCAATCTATAATCTATATCAAAAATGAGTTTCGTTAAATTAAATGAAGTTTGCCGAACGGAGAATTTTCTACCTTCAAAGTCATGGAAAGAATTGGAGGCTGGAACAAACTATATAGTGTCTGAAATCAAAATTGTTAAAACGAGATTTGGTGAAAAAATTGTTGTAACCATAAATGGTGAATTCACCGTATTTTTACCAACAAGAATAGTAACATATTTACTGAATGATCGAGAACAATATGAATTATTGGAAGATGCATCTAACAATGGGAAGCTTAGAATGCATTATATTGGTGGTAAATATGGACAATGTGAATTCATTCAATGATCATACTTTCATAATAATGTAGATGAAAGGGAAATTGAAATATGTAATATCTATCAATATCTACAACTATCTTATTCAATGCATTGATCATTTGAAATGAGAATGAAAAATTTTTTCTTGTATGTCATTATATTGATGGAATTTTACTTTTTGATATAATAAATAAATAAATTGAAAACATAATATTCTTTTATAATCATTTTATTCAGAAATTATCATCATCATCATCATCATCATAATCATTTAAACTAATGCCACTATCATCATCCACACTCACATCATTTTCATCATCCTCATTGAAATTTATATTATTGTCATTAATTAAATCGTAATAATCAAAGTCATTATTAATGATGTTATTATTGATATCATCATCATCATCATCATCATCATCATCATTATCATCATTATTTCCCGCAACACAATAAACACCATCCACATTTCTGAATATGTTTGGACCCCACATATCCTCCTCATACTCCATTGCCAGAGGTGGAAAGTATCCAACATGCTCCGGACGATGATCATCTTCTTCACGCAATCTTCGGAACCACCACATTTGATTCTGATGGTCGATTACAACGATGGTTGCCAGACCATTCCTTGTGATTACTGCTCCATTTGTTGCCCCCCCATATTTGCATATATGTGAGCACATCACTAATAATGTCAATCATCCAATCTAAGTTATTTTCACCTACGTACCATTCTCGTGGTACATGAATTGTGTAATTAAGTTGACAATATTCCATCCTGAAATATATCATTATACAACTATAAAAATTTTTATATAATTTTAATACATATTATTCAGGGAAAACTCACTTGTTGGCACTATTGTTTATGGTGTTGATGTAGCCACTGATGCTCTTGCATGTGAAATGATAAATATTCTTCATACCACTAATTTTTCATTTTGGGCGGAACTTATAATATGCAACGAATAATTTCTAAGTATTAAAACGTTATCTTAACGCTGGACCGTTTCGCCACCAACCTCTCGATTTTTTCTATAACTTTTATGGCACCTCTCCTCAATAGATTAGTAGCATGTTTTTTCTTGGATTATAAGAGTAAATATATACATCTTTATATCGTTTCTTAAGTTAAATAATATATTCCACAACTCATGGGAAAAATTATTTTCTTTGTGTTACATGAGAAAAAAAAAATATATCATCCATTTAATGAAGAGTGAAATATGATTGGAACTAATATAAAATTCCAGATCATGTTGAGAAACAATGAATATGAAAAAATTATTTTATAGGATAAACAAATGAATGTAAGTGGTATGTGTTGGATGAATAATATTTCAACTATAAAGAATACCTGCAATGCTGAAATTATCTCTGAACACTTATACTAAATACCCAATAGTGGAATAGTTATAGTAAATAATTTATTCGACTATTCAATTTTTGTATGCAAACATTTTCAATTTATTATCGAAATTATTAACAATTTTTTTTTACATAATATACAATCTTTGAAGAATGAAATGTCATCGGAGGATTCATCATAATCAGTGGCAATAGGTCGATAATGTTTTATGACATCGTTGATAATGTTTTATGATATGGTTGGTAAGCATTAATGTCCTCATCCTGTTATAATAATACTGGTTATCTCAGATATTATTATTTATTTTGCTGGGGACATATTTAAGAATAAATTCTTCGGAAAAATATGCGATGTGCCCCCACATTAATATCTTCGATTCGCTCCTCAAGATGATAAAAAAGTCTCTAATGATTTACCTATTGAGGGGTGCTGAATTTTTTTTTTTTTTCTGTCTTCCATCCAACGCTTCAAATATATAACATTAGCGTGGGCACAGTGATAGAAAAATCCAGATTCTGAGTATTTGTGATATTCACAGTTTTGCATTCCATGATTTTTCAATGATGGACATTGGAAACTCTCTAGATCGATAACTGTTTTCCCCATATGCCCAATAATACTTGATAACCATTGCTTTTTCTCAACTCCTTTCACATACACATGATCAACATCTTTCAATAGAATCTCGAGAACATTGTTGAGCTGATCATATGGTACATCACCAGTATCCCATGATAGTCCATGATAATTACGTATCAACCATGAATTTATTGCTTGATACTGCTTCGATAATTCACCCCACAAGCATGGTGGTTTGAATAGTATGTGTGTAACTTCAATAGTTTCTTCAACATTGATACTGTGTACTAGAATACTTGCTAGTTCTTTCACAATAAATTGATTGCTCTGATGTTTGAAGCCTTGAATATCCAGAATAATCTCCATTCTTCAAATTTCATGAAAACTTTTTGAAATTTATGAAATCTTTTTCAAATTTCTCAAAACTTTTTTAAATTTTTGAAAACTTTTTCAAACTTTTTCAAATTTATAAAAACTTTTCAAAACTTTTTTAAATTTTCAAAAACTTTTTCTAAAACTTTCAGAGATTTATGGAAAACTTTTCAAAACTTTTCCAAATTTCTCAAAACTTTTCCAAATATATAAAAACTTTTCAAAACTTTTTAAATTTTTAAAAACTTTTTCTAAACTTTCGGATAATTATGGTAAACTTTTCAAAAACTTTTCCAAATTTTTGGAAACTTTTCCCAAACTTTTGCAAATTTATAAAAACTTTTTCAAAAAAAAAAAATTTTTTTTCCACATGAAAAATTTTGTTGGTAAAAACTCTTGATTCTTCTTCATTAAGATTTTTCTAGAACTTGATGATGAATGCGTCAAATGTTCACTGATCTATCATGAAGAAACATATCAAATTTATATTGGTGTGCATCCATTTTTCGAACTCTTATTGGATAGCCCCCTCTCGCTACACACATATTTATTTATCTACATATTTTTTATTTATACAATTATTCATATGCTTATCTATATGACTATTTATACAGTGACTCATACAATTATTTATATGATTATTTACTTTTTCTTCATTTAATGATTCATTTCTTTTGTTTATCATTTTTTTTTATTTATTCTTTCATATTTGTAGGAAAAAAATATTTCATATATATTATGGATAAAAACTTATTCATTTGGATTTCCCCCACCCATTCAACAGCGAAACTACAGTTCAATCATAGAGAAACGTACAGTTATCCATTTCCCCAATGTCGCAACAAAAAAACTCATACTATAGTACTATCATCGATATCGATAAAAAATTCCCCTTCACGAGAAACGTCGCTTAGTGGATAATACAGATATCGACTTTTTCGACCAGATGATAAAACAGATTGGGACCTACTATGAAACTGTCGGTAAGGTAGGGGTCAATGCAAGTTACCGACAGGTTTGTCCCAGAACCCGCCTTGTTTAACTACTTCCATCATTAGCACCCATTGAGGCGGAGATGGAGTGGAAATTATATGCCGCGATGAAGATGAAAATAATAGTATTAATGATAATAATATTATAGTTATTGATGATGATGATGATGATGATGATGATGATGTTTTTTATAATTAATATGAAATAATGACAATTTGTTTGAAATATATTTTTGAAGTGAAAACTTCTTTAGCGGGGGCGCTTGTGTGAGTTTGCGTATGTGTTTGTACTACAGGCTGCTACGTGCATGCACGGCAGTGATGTGGTGGGATCATCTAGTGCGTGGCGCCTGCGCACTAGAAATTTATCGCTCACCATGCTGAATGTGATGGATACTGTTGAATGCTGATCAGCTGATGGCTCAACCGTCTGTATAGTTGTAAAATTCTCATATATAAAGTGTTTAAAATATGGAACACATAAATGATAGTACTTCTATACTGATAAATAAAGCAATTCGTCCGAAATTATTCCCTAACCATTCCGAAATATTAAAAAATGTACGACGTTAATGTTCGAGTTTTTACTTCTACCGGCACTCCCGGAGTGCCACAGATCATTTGTTTATTTTATTTTCATTACAATCCTTCATTTGTTTATTCATAAAAATATGTTCGACAATTTCATGTTATTTTTCGTACAGTGCCACTAATAGACTTATATATGACTATGCGATCATGCAAGATTAAACAATAAACGGAAGTATTGGCGGGAAATTAAATGGAGGATTCAATTCTCACATCTACTGGTCCAGATTTTGTATTTTCATTCTACTTCGTGCAGTCGATGACAATGAGAGGCGCTATGGTTGCAAATTCACTTTCAGATAACATGGGATCGGTATGTTTTTCATAGTACGATGGTTGCAAATTCGTGTACATGTCATACAAAATAGCGTAATGATTGCGATCAAAATCAATGTTGAGATTTCCATATGGGTATGATTGTGAATTGAGGAATACTTTGATGTCGCGTATATTGCAATTATTGAAACGACTGTCATTTCTTCTCGCTGAATTTTTTTCTCCTGTTTGAAATCCTAGAATGATGTAACGAGGTTTCTACAATTACGTTGTAGTCTTGACAGCCCAAACATTCTCCATTGACAATGGAAGCAATGGGTACTTGCACAATTCCCAAGTACGAAAGCTCATAGAAATGGTTGGAGCTCTTGCAATATAATTCAAAAGTTGAACTTTTTGCATATCTGAGACTTTGATGTATGGTATCAGCCACTCAATTTTCTCGAGTGTACGTTCAACATTTTCCACTGCAGTTTGAACGTAAGCATTCACATCTGTAAATGTTCGTGTGAGAATTAATTCATGTTTCGCATTTACAATGACTTTTCCATAATCTTCAGCAAATCCCAACAGTAAATTCAGCGGAATATTGTTATCAGAGTAGCCATTAGCATTGATAATTTAGTGTCATCCGTAGACAGCCATCCGGCATTTTCCAAACTATAACTTTGCTCTGACGGCAATGAAACATATCCTTTCATGAGTGATGTTATACTAACATTTTTGCATCATTCAATATCAACAGTATTCAATTCATCGCGTATTTCTTCAAATAGATAACGAGCGACTAAATTGACGAGTGTTGTAGTCGTGAGTGCAGTCAAATCCTCTTTAGTTAGTCTTTCTCAGATATGCAATGAGCTCTTACTTGGCAATAAGCATAAGTCCTGATGTTGAACAGCAATGTGAATTTCATCATTGTTATTGAAAGTTGTTGATGCATTTGGTCGATGCGCATGAATCTAATGATGTGCAATGAATTCATCGAAAACGATGTGTTTTTGTCTTGTTAAGATTTCTTCCATGGTATCAGACAGATGAAACAACAACAATGAAATTCCATTGTTTTTCACGTAATTTTAGACCTAAATTCTTCGACATTGAATGTTCTGAAGTGTAAATTGTGCGCCTTGCATTCGATGACTGAAACGTTTTCGGCATGTTCCCCACTTTCATAGCTTCAACCATGAATTATCGATGGTGCTTGCGTAATTGTTCCTCCTGCATCATATACTATTACCATTACTTCATCAGTTTCAAATGTAATCTTATGGTCATAACTTCACTGCGAAAATTCACTAGATGATCGTCTTGATCGACTATTCTCAGCTGTAGATGTTGTATTGCTTGCACGACAACTGACATGTGAATGACATGTGACGGGACTTCAACAATCTTATATCCTGGTGGGACACTGAGAAAAAATTCATGAATCGTGTGCACTCGATGTTCATTGATATAAGCACCCGTTACAATGTTACACTCAACACGAAGTGCATTAACTTTCAAAATGGTCACAGGTAAATCTGTCGTGTAGATCATGTTAGGCCCATAGATACGTGGACTAAATCCAAGTAATTGTCCTATTGAGTTCTTTGCTGTAAAATCTATAACACGATCACACTTGATTTCATAGCATAATTCGTCGTTGTTGGGCTTAAGGGTTAATGTCACTCCCGGTAAGGCTTTTTGCAGATAACTTTCAATGTCTTCAATTTCATAGCTGCTGCATAATCAATCGAATGATCACCCTCAATATCAATTAAGCGAAATTGGTTAATATACGTATGTTAGTGTGTGGATTTGATTAGCTCCTCTCATTTGGGTATTCAAACGTGTGTGTATGTGTATTTGTATTCACAAAAATGACATGCATGTAACTTGGTCTACTCAAAAACCCAAAAACTAATTTGTTGTACGCTCCAATTCTGCATATGTCGCAAATCATGTGATGGGTTGAAAAAGACGTAAAGTATTGCAAAATGATGGCAATGTAAAATTGAATGTTGTATTGGCATGTCGTTATAGAAGAATTGAGAAAGGTGAATCAATTGAAGATATTTAATATTTTAATACGAAAAATACACCAATTTTCCCATCAACTAACATAAATAGGTGGTTCAATATGAATGTTAGTGAACGCCTTTTGAAAAAATCAGAAGAGTTTGAAAAGGGTGATTCAGGATAGACAATGTTTGAGATAATTAATTTAATGGTAAATATCAATCAATACATTCCATTGAAAGGTGAATTATTAACATGTGTAGATCTGCCGAGTGACATTAAATTGAAGAAAGCCGTTGTGAACATCAGGAATGACGATGAATTTTGTTTCTTGTGGGCCGTGACAGCAGCACTTTATCCAGCTTCCCGAAATGTGGACAGAACGTCATCTTATCCACATTTTAGTGTAGTGAACCTAAACTACGAGGGACTATCTTTTCCATTTGCGTTACGTGATAGTAACAAATTCGAAGCAATGAATAATTTGTCAATAAATTTTTACGGTATTGAATGCGATTATAATAAATAGAAAAGTGAAATTGTTCCATATTATATAAGTAAACATGTTGTGATGATGTGGCTTAGCTCATCATCACTTATCATTCACGTAAAAATTGTTGCTGCGCTGAAAGAAATAATAAATGATATATTATAATAAGTTTATAACCGAATCAAATGTAGAGAGCTAGAAGACAGTACCTCGACGAATGTTTATAATAAAAGTATGAATGAATTGATAGAGTGCATGGGTTATACACTTCAACGTCGTAGCCAAGCTGAGGACAGTCCGGATCAACATCAATTGCATTCAAGCCAAATCTCTCTCTTGGTCCATCAACATTGGCAACAGAACAGCTAACGATAAAACAACTAATACAACCAAGCAGTGACAACCCAGTGATAACCTATAAAACGCAATAGTGTTCAAGCAGAGTGGAAAATACATTAAAACAGGTTTACCTATGGAAAATCAGCATCAGTAAATCCGGAACAACTAAGAAATATTGGAAAACAACAACCAAATCCAATATATAATTGAAAGTAATAAACCGGATAGCAACACGTCCACCTGTCAAAATACACTACGAAAGCGAATCCAATAGAGGTTATCGCATGATTACGGAAAATGGCGTATGGAGAGTACATGACCACTGCGTACAATAGAGCAGCATTGATCCAATAATAAACAGATCGATCATAACTTCAATATCCAACGTTACTATTGCGCAATCGCCCGCCAGAGTCCGCGTAAGGTCAAGGACAAGCCAATCACAGTCCGGAGAAAATTGCAACCAATGTTCTGACCAATAGTAGATGACCGGAGAGAGCGTCGAGGAGAAATGAGAATAAGGACAAGACAAAGTAACACGAGGAAACGAGAAGACGGCCATCTTGACTTCACTTCGAGATTGGTACTCCATGCGTATAGAGCGTGTCTGTTGGAAAAATAGAATAAAGAGGATAAAAGAGGAAAATTGAGGTCAATAAGAGAGAAAAAAATAATATAACGCAAGGAAATAAAGTATACCGAAGGATAATTGAGGATTGATTGAGTCAAAGTACAGACAAGAAATCGCCGAATTGTAAGGTAAACTATTCCACGCAATATATTAGCACGTGTCGCCATTGTCCGGCCTCGTGGTGGTATAATTGTCTTGATATTGTTCTTTATACGTTTCTTTTGGCGCAGCAATAACCATCTCAAGTCTTTTAAATGTTAAATGAGAACATCGAATATAAGATCATTAGTTTATAGAGCTTAAATAATCGAGAAAGTAGATTAAAGAGAGTGGAAGATTAATGTAAGGGTTTGTATACCCATCACGAATTACACGCACCCAATTGGGACACTAACCGGAATTATTAGCATAGATTATTTAAACAGTAATTTGAATAGATGAAAAACTTGTTTAAGAAAAGAGTGATAAGAGATAACTAACCGGAATGATATTTTAATACGGCCCTTAGAAAAGGCTATAATATTATTCCATATTGAAAAAATACATAAGTGTGGCATTGGAAGTAGATTTTATTAAGCGATTCAGAAGTTTGTATTATATTGTATTATTTGCATTATTGTATTATTTTGTTTTTCATGAATATCAATTAATTTGCTCCTATATTAAATTAGAAAATTACTGAAAAAAGGAGTGTGTCTAAATGATAATTTGTCCAGAGTATCAAAAATAATAATTAATATATTCTGTTTGACTTAATAAGAATCTAGCGCTGGGAGAATAAACGTCCAATAGAATTACCCCAGGATTCTATTGAGTATCATCATCTGGGGTGGCATCCCTTGTTTTTGTTGTGAAGAAAATTGAAACATTTGTGACGGTAAGTCTGGATTTGAATATATTTCCGGATTTTAACCTTTTTGAGGAAAGGCGGCCGTCATAATGTCAATACGAATAATAAGTCATCAATTCACTTGATTATGATCGCAAGTGATATTGAAATTGATAATAACGATTCAGAAAAAGTATATCATTTTACATTAATTCGAAATCTATCACGTTTAGTATCAATGCAAATATCCAAACATAAAGCACATTCATTGATTTGTGATCGATGTTTGTGTCACTTTCAATTTCAATATTCTTATGAAAATCATCGACAAGATTGCATCAATATGAATAAAATGGCAAGAGTGATATTACCAAATGAAGAAAACAATTTATTATCATTCAGCAATTACAAATTCAAAGAGGCTGTACCATTTGTAGTTTATGCCGATCTTGAGTGTATCTTGGAGTCAGCCACAAACGCACAGCAAAAACATATTCCACACAGCATAGCCTATTATTTACACTGCTCCTATGACAATTCATTGTGCAAATTTGAATTAATGCGAGATGCCAATTGTATTGAATGGTTTGTCGACAAACTTGATCTTTTAGCACAGCAGATCGAGCAAATTTACTCAGAAATAATACCAGTGAAACCATTAACAGCCGATGGAAAAAATAAATTCAACAAGGCTCCAGTTTGTCGCATTTGCGAAAAACCATTCAGTCTAAGTGATGAGAAACATCATGATCATTGCTATTTAACGGGCAATTATCGTGGTGCCACACATGAAAGCTGCAACTTGAGCTATCAATTACCATTTTATATTCCTATTGTGTTTCATAGTTTATCTGATTACGATTCACATTTTTTACTCAAATCTTTGGCAACGTGTTTTAAGGGATCAATATCACTTTTACCAATAAACAACGAAAAATATATATCTTTCAGTAAACAAGTTACAAATACGAAAATAACTCTTCGTTTTATCGATTCTTTACGATTTATGGCTAGCAGTATTGTAGTGGAATTGATCAAAAATGATAAAAATTATAGTTGATAATGATAACGATAAAGGAAGTGGACTGTAAATTGGTTAATTGGATTTTTGCTGGATTGTAGCTCAAGATTTTTGTGGTATTGAAAATAAATCCACGTGGTTTATTTATGTTTGCATACAAAAATATAATCTCTGATTTATTAAAATGGTATCACTTGAGAAACACAGCACAAGTTGTTTATTTTTACTGAATATATTGTAATGGTGATGAAAATTAAATTGACAATTGATTTGCATAAAGGTGATACTTGATTTTTTGTTTGGTTAGATGATGAATTCTGTATATCACCGGTGCACATACACTCCTTCCACGTGGTTGTAAATCACGTAGACCGGCGAATTGATTTGCTCTTTGATTAATTATCGATCTGATAATTATTCGTATTGATTTCTATCTCCATGTGATTACTCGTGGTGATGTAGCTGGTTGATTGGTTCTTATCGATGAATTTTACTCAATAACAATGATGAAAAGATAAATTTTCACAAATGAACATATAAACTATGTCTATGCACATTGAACGTTACTTCTCGAGAGAGAGCACAAGTATTTCCCTTGCAATATGCATGCTGCTTGAATGTGCGCCAGTGACTTTAGGCGTTTATGTAAATGGGTCACTGCGCAACTGCTGTTATGTGCAACAAGTGTGTGTAGATGGTTAGTGACTGTGCGTGTAGTGCATTGTTACGCGCTTGCACTGCTATATTCACTAGCATACTAGGCGATGCACTCACACTCGCACCAACGAATAGTGCATGATGTATTGTGGCTTGAGGAGTGCTGCCATGCATTGATCATTTCCCAAGTTAATAGTTTGAATCCGCAACAAGTATTGATAAATTATCATCATATTTGAGGAATGATGATAAATTAATTACACGAAATGTATATAAGGATAGTGAGCAATTCAGGTTAGTCACAAGAAAAGGTGTTTTCCCCTACGAGTACATTGACAATTGGGCAAACTGGATGAACAACAATTACCGGAGAAAGATAAATTCTACTCGAAATTAAATAATGATGATATTTCAAATGAAATCTATGAACATGCACAAGAAGTTTGGGAAAAATTTAACATCAATACATTGGGTGAATACTAAGATCTATATCTAAAGACTGATGTATTACTTTTGGCAGATATATTTGAAAATTTCAGACGTAACTGCTTCTCATCATATAATTTGGATCCTTTGCATTATCACATCGCTCCAGGATTGGCTTTTGATGCAATGCTCAAGCATACTAATGTGCAGTTGAAACTTTTTACTGATCCAGAAATGCTATTGTTCATCGAGAAAGGTATAAGAGGTGGAGTGGCTCAATGTTCAAATCGCTATGCCAAAGCGAATAATATATATATGGGTGACAATTATGACCAAACCATTGATTCATCATATCTTATGTATTTTGATGTAAATGATTTATACGGTGCAGCTATGTGTGAATATTTACCATTTGGTGGATTTACGTGGGAATAAAACATGACTATTGATGATATTTGCAGTATTCCAGATGACTCATCAACTGGATACATATTTAAAGTGGATCTAGATTATCCGGAAGAACTTCATGATTTACATCGAGATTTACCACTGTGTCCTCAGCACTTTATATCGCCAACAGAAACGAATTCTGAATAAGTAACAACTCTCCACCCAAAAGAAAAATATATTATTCAGTACAGAAATTTGAAGTAATGTTTAAGCTTGGGAATGAAAGTTGTTAATATTCATAGAGTTCTCAAATTTCAGCAATCTCCATGGCTGAAAAAATACATAGACTTGAATACAGATTTGCGGAAAAAGTCACAAAATGAGATTGAAAAGAATTTCTACAAATTGATGAATAATGCTGTATTTGGTAAGACCATGGAGAAGGTTAGAAAACATGAAGATGTTAAATTGGTGACACAATGGGGAGGAAGATAGGGTGCAAGATCACTCATTGCCAAACCAAACTTCCATAGTTGCACTATCTTTGATGATGATATGGTAATAATTGAAATGGATCGTGTCAAAATTACATTCAATGAACCAATATACATAGGATACTGTATTCTTAATGTATCCAGAATATTCATATATGACTTTCATTATAACTATGTAAAGAAAACATTCCCACACAATCAATCGAAATTGATGTACACCGATACAGACAGTCTCTTGTATTATTTAACTGTACCAGACGTATATACGATTATAAAACGTGATATCTACAAATTTGATACAAGCGATCATCCACCTGATAATAAATATGATATACCAATGATGAATAATAAAGTGATTGGTTTAATGAAAGATGAAAATAACGGTAAAATTATGACTGAGTTTGTTGGGCTACGTGCAAAATTATACACATTCAAAATATTAGGTGATGATAGTGATAAAAAGAAAGCTAAAGGTATTAAAGGGTCATCATTGCGCCAAATAACTTCTAATTATTATAAACAATGCCTTTTCAATCACGAAAATTCAATTGTTGATCAATATCTGATTAGGAGTAAAAAACACAAAGTCTGTACAATACAACAACGAAAGTTGCCACTGAGTTGGATGGATGACAAACGAATTGTATCACATCAAACGACCGATACTTTACCATGGGGCTATCGAAAACTCCACGATAATGTTGATGATGTGGAAATGTTATGGAATAAGATATTGCTATAATTAATATTGGTATAGAGGAGAGAATAAAAAAAAAATCTTTTTACAAATTTTCATGTCTACTTTATTCATCCAACTATTATGTGAATTATCAAATCCCAACTATTCAAGATAATATTTATTTCCACGTTTACGTATAACCTTTTCCACAAGATAAGTATCTGGATATTTCACTTTGCTGAGCTCTTCTTCATAGAAACATCTACCGACTCGTTGATCCTGGTAATCAATGAGTTTATATGTTGGTGGAGTGGTATTCAGCACTTCGGCGATGGTAAATATTTCAGATGTCCAGTTCGGTGTATACCCCTTCTCGAATAAATGTTCATATTTGCTTATTCGAACTTTATCACTGATTTTGAATTTATGTCTCTGCTTTTCCACAACATGATGATGCTTGTATATAGTTCGAAGAAGAATTTTTTCATTCATCGTTGTAACTTTACGGGGTTTCATTTTGATTGTTCGATGCTTGGTATCATTGCATTCAGCAACTAAATCAGATATTATGTCAATTCACTTGTAAGTTCTACGAAGACTGAATTGTTTCCACATTTTATTCTTCAGGGTACGATTAAAACGTTCACATATTGAAGCTTTTGAATTGCTAAATGTCGAATACAATTCAATATTGTATTGTTTCATGAGTAATTTGAAATCTTTGTTGTAAAATTCTTTGCCTCGATCAACATGTAATTTTTCCAGTGTTCGCTCAGTATTCAAGATGGATTTCATTGCATTCGTAACATCTTTCCCATTTTTAGTCTTTAAAGGTATGGCCCAAGCAAACTTTGAGAATATATCAATCACTGTTAGCAAGTGCTTGTAGCCTTCATTTTTCGCTGCATAGGCTGTCACATCAACAAGTTCTGCTTGTCAAGTCTCATCCAATTCCCTCATATCAACATGACGTCGGACGTATTGTACACGAGCAGGTTTATGCAGCTTTTTCATCAATGCCACCTTTCTGTTCACTATTGTGTCCAAATTTTTGTCAACCATTGTGCTATTGCTCCTACTTGTTCAGCTGTTGGATGTAGAATGATGTCTTGATCACGACTGTTTTTCTCATAATAATGCTGTGAATTTTTGAACACCAATATTATTGTGTATATCTGTAATATTCATCTTCTTTCCGAAAGTCTTCTTCTTTTCCATGATATCGTTGAAAATCCTCTCTCTGAACATCAAGATCATGACGTATAGATGCAATATTTGTTTTTTGAATATCAAAATTATTACGCATAGTTGATACATTCTTTCTTTGAATATCATCATCATTACGTATTGATGATATACTCTGTTTAATCTGTTCAAGTTCATGATTGATAGTAGTCATCATAGTTGCATATGGCACTGCATCATTGGCATCTTCAGGACTAGCCACATTACATAATCTTCTATTCTCCATGTCATACTGGCTATCAGTGATGACATCAAATCCATAGCCAGGCGGGCCTCGATCGATATCTTTGTCAACACCTTTCGTAAATTATCGTCCAAATATATCTACACTCATTTTCCCCCTCACCTCAGCCTGATTGTTACAGTTTGATAGTTGATTGATGAATGAAGGGGAAAAGTATATAGCGGTAACTAATGAATAATTTCAGCCTCTCGTAATTCCTCAATGATAGAGATGATTTCATTCGTATGACTGGGATTGCCCGCTGCTTGAGATGCTAAGAGTAAACGAAGACGGTCGATGAGTTCATTTGGATCATCCCAATATACATTGTAACGTCGCTCAAGTTTGTCCCTTGAAAAATACTTCACCGACTTTATCGTTGTCCATGAATGGAAGGGATGCCGCCCCGATTGCCTGAAATTGGCTAAAGATTATCGGGGAAATCTATTTAATAGTTACAAAAATAACAACGTTCAGCAATTTATAATTTCAAATGAAAATAATAATAATATTTATTCAATTTACAATAAAGAAAAAATCCGAATGACAAAACAAGAATAATCTGACTTAAAAGTTAATGATGACTTGAACAATAATAATGAATGGAGAAATAATAATAATGTCTCTTTTTACTTTGGACTCAATAATAATATATAATATATTAATGCTCTTATAATTTCGGCCGTGAGTAATGACGGGTCTACGGCAGTGCGATTCGCTATTTCTCTTACACAATATTCCCTAATTCAATTTTTCATTTCATACCATATCAATCTGAATATTTTAATCACTTAAAATTAATTATTATCCGAAAAATTATTCACTCGTTGCGCTGTGGAATGATAATAACAATGTTATAAGAATGACTCACCACGTGCTGATTCTTACAATCACGCTTTGAGTACTTTATAATTTGAATTATTACCTGATTTTCAGCCACACTCGCTCAATAATTACTAACTTTATTCGCTTCACTCACGAACAATTATTCTTACGCAAAATACAACGTCGATTCACTTTCTTCAACAATTATTTTAATAGATTACGCGCGACACACATTCAATACACATCCGTACACCATGAGGTTCGCCGTGGAAGTGCCGTCCAAACTGGCTCCTTCCGTCTTCTTCTCCTTCCCAGCATTACCGTAGTAGTCGTTTTATATCCAAATTGAGTCAAACTTATATCCATAATAATTTATTAATAATGATTAATCATCATTGGTCCAATTCAAATGGCGAAATAATAGATAATTATTTGATTGGACGGCAAATTGATTTTTAATATTACCGCCAAAGTCAGCCATCTTAGTTCCGAATCTGTACTCCTATTGGAGAATTTCAAATAATCAAAATGGTCGCCTCAAGACTCGAGCGCCACCTTTATTTATTTGTCGCCACGATTACCATTCTCGCCATGCATCGATTGTTGACATTTCGATCATGTGAGGTTAACCCATGCTGGGTGTGTATAGTGAACGTTGTGATATTGTCGTTCATCATTATTTATTACTGGATGGCTGTTGAATTTTAATATTGGATCCGGATATTTATTTATCCGGATAATTATTGTCTACTGCTTTTCTCAATTGGATTGACTGCTGGATTATTTTTGGATTGATATTTTATTGATTACTGCTCCTCCGAAGTGACTCGTATCCTTAAGTTGTCTCTGCATAATTTGGTGAGGCTCCTTTAGTATTTTTTTACATTCATTCTTATATTTTATTCTCATTTATACTTTTTATTGATTGTATATATTTGTTTTCCTACAGCACAACGAGGTTACATATAATAAAAAAAATATATGATGTGTGGCAAGCCACCACATCACAACATAATCTATCGCATCATTACTCTTTTTTGTAATTTTATAGTAGGGTAATGATTTCCCGAATCTCGTTCTCAGCTTCATTTTCTTTTGTGGTGATGGAATGGATTTTGCGATGTAATTTTGATATTTCAAACCTCTATCTGATATAAGACTCGCATCAGGATCATAACGTTTGTTGAGTGTGTTGGTTGAATTAATAATTTTGATATAATTTTGTTTATCAATATCACTTATTAGTGATTCATTTGGTGTTTTGGTAAATAATAACTCAATCGATCCATGTGTTTCTGGATATTGTTCATTAGCAACATAAATCATATTATCTTTGAATTCAATAGATGAATCACCCATCATTAAACGATTATCTTTCAATTTACGAACACCAAATCTCGTATCCAATCCTTTCTTATTGCTGAACAACTTCTTCAAATATAATGTTGAATTATTTTCTTGTTGTTTTAATAGTGAACTCTCAAATTGATTGATTGATTCATTTTCATATTGTTGTTTCAATGGCGAACTCTCGAATGGGATATCATCACTCTCAAATTCATCGATTGTTCCATCAAATTCACTGTTATTGAATATGTCATCAATTCCATCGTCATTCTCACTTAGAGCTGTTCAATATGATTGATCTATCTCGTCTTTCGGAATTATATCTGCAGGCTCATCTTTAATTTCACGTTTCATCTGATTAGATGTAGTTACCAATTTTTCCAAAGGTGTCACTACTGGTTTGAAAACTTCTTTTATAGCTTGCTTTGTTTTGTCTTTATCCAATTTGATCATTTTATGCTTTTGTCGAGTTATGTCACTCACTTTCACTATTTCGCTCAATATATCTTTTTCGGTTTTATGATTTTTGTTCGCCAAGTTGACGTATTCAAGTTCAAATTGGAACTGGAGGTAGTAACACGCCAAACAACTCAATTTATACTTATGAAACAAACGAAGCCTTTTCTATATCTCCCTGAATCGATATCACTGTCTTTGTCAATTACTATGGAACCATATTTATCTTTCCAACATGTTGAACATCAACTTCTGAATTGTGTATATGTTATGTCTGTATTGATATGATCATCATAGATATGCTTAAGATTCATTTTATCTTGTTGAAACAGCACAATCAAATTGGCATTGTCTCGCACTAGATGTTTGGGGAAACGAGTACACGTTTGACAAAGATAGAACGAGTCGACGTTTCTATGGCACCCCATACAGAAGAAAGCTCTAATATTATCTTGCTTCTCACAGGCTACATCATCGAAAATCATTATGGAATTTGGTTTGGCATCTTCAGGTTTTACAACTTCTTCATGCTCATTGAATGGAAAATACCCAATGTCCTTCACTTGTTTCAATATATTCTCCAGATACTTGTACTTTGGTTGATTGAGTAATTTTGTATATATGTAAATATTTTCAAATCTCAAACCATTCGGTTGTGTAATAAGTGATAGAAGTGCATTAGTCTTGCCACAATCCGACGGATTACAAAAAATTGCACGTATACTATGAGGCAACAATTCCCCATGACGTTTCATCATATTTTGCTTCGGTAATTGCTTATCAAAGTTCATGATGGGTAATGTTGTGGTCTGTTTGTTGAATTTAAACTTTGTCTGTTGTTTCTCGCGCATCATCATCATAACTAACTATGTAACAAGAAAGATGTCTGCTTACATAGGTTGGAAATATAATGATTTTGCTTCATTTGTCCAGTGACCATCATTGAGTATACATGTCTTCACTGCGGAGGCGCAATATTCACGGTAAAGGTCTCGTGAACAATATTATCAATAAGCTTCCTTTTGAAGTTCATATTCCTGGCTATCAATATTGTGGTCCTGGCACCAAATTATCGAAGAGATTGGCACGCGGTGATCCAGGAATCAATCCCCTCGATGCTGCATGCAAGGATCACGATATTGCATACTCAAACTATCGTGATAATATTTCTGAAAGATATAAGGTTGATGAAGTGCTAGAAAAAAGAGCTTTGGAACGTGTTCTCAATAAAAACGCGAGTATTGGTGAGAGGGTTGCGGCTTTGGATGTAATCAATATCATGAAGTTGGAATCAAAACTTAGTGCGGGTATGGAGAGGAAAAAGATGAGAAAAGCAAAGGAGAGGAAGCGGAGTAAGTAGATACCAATGACAACATTCAAGCAAATTATGAAAGAAGCGAGAAATTCAATGCGAAATTCCAATGGAGATATTCTCAAGTCTGCTTTGAATGGTGCACGTGCTGCTGTGAAAAAAGCCGGTGGAAAGAGTAAAGTGGGCTCATCACCACGAATTTTACCTGTACCATTGAAAACCGGAGGTGTTTTATCATTTCTCATACCAATTTTTGCTGGTTTAAGTGCTCCTGGTGCTCTAGCCGGTGACGCTGCTGGTATAGCTAAAGCTGTGAATGATGCAATTGCAGCAAAACAACAACTTGAAGAGAATGAACGTCACAATATGAGAATGGAGGAGTTGGCATTGGAAAAGGGATTGTATTTGACACCATATGAGAGCGGAATGGGTCTTTATTTGAAACCAACAGCAAAAAAATTATAAACCTATCATATCGAGCGTTCACTGATGCTGATCTTATTAAATATGCGAAACTTATGCGTATCCCACATTTCCGTGGTGTATTCATGCGAAATAATTTACCGGCAACTGGTCCACGAAAATATGAATCTGCCATTATCAATCTTGATGATAAGGATGGCCCCGGCACACATTGGCTAGCATATGGAAAGAAAAACAATGACGTAACATATTTTGATAGTTCTGGCAATTTGCGACCTCCACAAGATTTAATGGAGTATCTCGATATTGGTGGGGTAAAATATAATTATGAGAAATATCAAGATTACAACACATTGATATGTGCACATCTATGTTTGAAATATTTGACTCAACAACTATAAAATAAATGCTCGTGACAACTGGCTATCAGTCATGGGTGATTCATTGACATTGACAGTATCTGGACGATCCTCGAGGCTCAAAATTTTCCACCAATTGAACTGTCACCGGAAAAAAATTATGTATTGGGGCTCATTGAATTGTTGACATTTAATCCAATTCCCAATATTAATGAGACTAACAACCAATTCCGCTTAATTGATGAGTAATATTCAAATGATATTGAGGGTAATCATCCGATTGAATATCGCACAATCATCATACCTACAGGCAGCTATGAAATTGAAGACATTGACTGTTATCTACAAAAAGCCTTATCGGGAGTGACATTGACCCTTGAGCCCAACAACAATGAATTATGCTGTGAAATCAAGTGTGATCGTGTTATAGATTTTACAGCGAATAACTCAATAGGACAATTACTTCAATTTAGTCCACGTATCTATAGGCCCAACAAAACCTACAAATCAGATTTACCTGTAACAATTTTGAAAGTAAATGCACTTCGTGTTGGGTGTAACATTACAACGGGTGCTCATATCAATGAGCATCGAGTGCACACGATTCATGAATTTTTCCCCAGTGTCCCACCAGAATATAAGATTGTTGGAGTTCCAACACACGTCATTCACATGCCAGTCGGTGTGCAAGCAATACAACATCTACCGCTGAGAATAGTTGATCAAGACAATCATCTAGTGAATTTTCGCGGTGAAGTTATCACCATAAGATTACATTTGAAATCAATGAAGTAATGGGGATAGTATACGATACAGGAGAAACAATTACACAAGTACCATCGATAATTCATGTTGGAAGCTATAAAAGTGGAGGGACATGCCGAAAACTCATCAGTCAACGAAGACAAGGTGCACGCCTCACACATCAGAACATTCAACTTTTGAAGAATCTCGGCCTAAAGCCGCGTGGAAAACAATGGAATTCTGTTGCTGTTTGTTCTGTTTGCTACCACGGAAAAAATTTTAACTATACAAAAACCAATCATTTTTGATGAATCCATTGCACATTATGAGATTCATGCACATCAGCCATATGCATCATCGTCCTTCAATAACAACGATGAAATTCGCATCGCAGTACAACATCAGGACTTGTGCTTATTGCCTAGCAAGAGCTCATTACATATCTGCGGAAGACTAAATAAAGATGATTCGTCTGCAGTCGCGACTACAACACTCGTCAATCTAGCTGTGTGTTATCTATTTGAAGAAATACGCTATGAATTGAATGCCGTTGAAATTGATCGATGCAAAAAAGTTGTTATAATATCACTTATGAAAGGGTATGTTTCATTGCGTTCAGAGCAAAGTTATACTTTGGAAAAAGCTGGATGGTTGCCTACGGATGACACTAAATTGATTAATGCTAATGGCTACTTTATTATCAGCAATCCATTGAATTTACTGTTGGGATTTGCTGAAGATTATGGAAAAGTGATTGTAAATGCCAAGCATGAATTGATTCTCACACGAACAAGTACACATGTGAATGCTTACATTCAAACTGCAGTGGAAGATGTTAAACTTACACTCCAAAAAATTGAGTTGTTAATATCGTACATCAAAGTCTCAGATACACAAAAAGTTCAACTTTTGAATTATATTGCAAGAGATCCAACCATTCCTATGAGCTTTTGTACTTGGGAATTGTACGAGTATCCACTGCTTCCATTATCAATGAAAAATCTTTGGGCTGTCAAGACTACGACACAACTGGAGAAACCTCGTTACATCATTCTAGGATTTCAAACAGGAGGAAGAAATTCAGCGCGAAGAAAAAACAGTCGTTTTAATCATTGCAACACACGTGACATCAAAGTATTTCTCAATTCACAATGATATCCATACGGAAATCTCAACATTGATTTTGACTGCAATCAATACGCTATGTTGTATGACATGTACACGAATTTTCAACCGTCGTACTATGGAAAACATACCGATCCGATGTCAACTAAAAGTGAATTTGCAACCATAGCGCCTCTCATTGTTATCGACTGCTCAAAGCAGAATGAAAATATAAAATCTGGACCAGTAGATGTAAGAATTGAATTTGAATCCTCCATTCAATTCCCGGCCAATACTTCCGCTTACTGTTCAATCTTGCATGATCGCATAGTTGAATATAAACCTATTAGTGGCACTGTACGAAAAATAACATAAAAAACTATAAAATTATCGAACATATTGTTGTGTAAAAATAAATGAAGGATTGTAATCGAAATAAAAAAAAAAATATATTTTAAAAAAATTCTTATTATTTTATTTTCATTGTAAAAAACATCATCATCAACATCATCATCATCATCATCAATAGAATGGAACCCACTATCATCATCATTAATCATTGCTAACGAATGTTGTAGAAAAAGGATCCTCATTTCTTGATCATTATCATCGTCATCATCATCAATATTATTATTATTAACATTATTATTATCATGAATATCAACATTATTTTTATTATTTGCGATATGTATATTATTATAATAAAAATCATCATCATCATCATCAATATTAATCGTATTATCATCATCATCATCATCAATATTAATCGTACTATCATCATCATCAATATTAATCATATAATTATTATCATCATCATCTTCAATATCAATAATATTATTATCTTCATCATTATCAATATTAATCATATTATCATCATTATCAATATTAATCATATAATTATTATCATCATCTTCAATATCAATAATATTATTATCTTCATCATTATCAATATTAATTATATTATCATCATCATCACCATCATCAATATCAATAATATTATCATATTTATCATTACATGTGATTAAATATTCCATCTCCATCTCAATGGATGCTAATGGTAGGTAATAGTTAATATTGGATGGTCGGCAATCATCTTCAATATTCATCCTTTTGAACCAATATATTTTTGAAATATCATCGATTATTAAATAGCTGTCTATAATATTTTTTTGTGTGGTGAATCCATTGTAATTCCCATAAATATAGACAAAGTCCTCCATCTCTTTGATAATTGTCACAATCAAACTATTATAATCATTATTTAATAACCACTCACCGGGTATATGTATTGAATAATTGGTGGTAGCCATTTTTCTGGTAGGGATGGAAAAAAAATGTATTCAATGTGGAAAATCATTTATATTGTGACGTCGTGATTATCACAACGTAGTTCTCGACCTTTGAAACCGCGACATTGGAATAATTAGAATGAAATTCGCCCATCGATTCAATAGTAACCAAAACGATAATCGAAGAATTTTATTTCTGACGCGTGAATAATTTTGTCTGAGAATCACTGCCGAGCGGTGGGAGAAACCAACAGCGACGATGAGCAGTGTGTCACGTGAAGGAGAGGGAAATGCCCTACGACGATGCAGCAACGGCGTGAGAGTGGGAGAACAACAAGGAGAACACCATGCGATCAACGCGTCGAAAATAAAATCTATGATAGATTTATTGATTAAATGATAATAATAAATTGAAGAAGATTGTGAACGTATGAATGAGCGAGAAATAGCGTGAATAAGTTATAATTTTTCATTATTTAAATATTATTTGAACTCTCATGCAAAATATTGCGAAAAATTAAGTTAAGATTCATTTTATTTTGTAAGATTGCATATCATAATACGCGCGGTGTGCTAGGGCCTAGAGCCAATTAAAATGAAGAAATTTGAGCACGTGATTGAATGATAATAAGCACTAGGCTCGCGTTAATACAAGAAATTGGGAAGAAGTCACTCTCGACTGGAACTTTGCTGCGTGAAAGACGTATGGGGCAAGTTGCTATTTTGTTCCTGGTAAGTCTAAAGTACATTGATTGAAGTTGTATCGTCACAGTGTGTATCAACCTCACTAATCACGACCAGTGTCGTGCATCTACGATTTGGCCAGCCAAGTTGGAAAAACCAAGAATTGAAATTGAATCCACGGAAGAAGGACGAGAAGCCACATCCATTCACCGTCGCAATTTTTGGTAAGCGAGCCTAGTTATTGCGTAAATATCAAATTAAATAACGGATAATCGTCGTTTTGGTGATTCGTCGATTGTCATAAGTGGCTCAGAGGTTGTGAGTCCAACAATCATTAAAAACAATTTTTTTATTACTTCGCGTATGTTATCCCTGCACTGGCAACAATATAAATTTGGTTAAATAAATAAATTGACTTTAATGACACATATAATTCATGTGTGTATGGAAACAAGATAAAAATTACTACGGTCTGAATTATTGAAGACCGATTGTGACGAAATTACCGCAAAAGCGTCGTTAATTTATTTTGCCGTCGGACAGCGTACGCGCGCATTATATATTTTTTTGTTTGACTCATCTTACTTGTAAAATTATTAATCAATAAATATATTAAATGAATCACTACGTAGTTACCTACATATTATTATCAATATTCACCTTATCAATCTCACGAACTCATTTTATATTCAAATTAATTATCTGTAGCCCGATATCGCCGAACCTCGCCGCCTCCGCATCCTGAGGAGCTTGGCAAACGATATTTCGCGTATTTCAGTGCTTGCGAGGATTCAAGGACAACCCATAGTATTCATAGGTGGATCACAGAGTGGTTCCCTTAAGGGACCTGGCGCCCAACATTATTTCACGTTGCGTGGAGAACAAATCATCGATGGTATCGCGTTCTGGTCGCGTCATTGGTTATGGAAAAAGGTAAAAAAGGGTGGAGAAAAATTCTTTGCATTTCAGCCGACTTTATCAAAGGACACCATAATTTCGAGTGCAATTGAAGCAAAAACACGTCGCAATTTTTGGCGCCCAACGTGGGGCTCGAAGCGATAAGGGGCGCAGATATTTTATTTGAAGAATTTGCATATGAATACTTACTAGTCAATGTAGAAAGTAATTTTGTGAGTTAAGAGATTTTGAGGCGAGAAAGTTTTTTTTGTTCATTGTTCTGCGTGAGAATAGTCGCTGCGCAGAAAAGCATCGTGTAAATATTATTTGAGCCAAAGAAAGTCATAGAAAAAGGGGCGGTAATAATAATAAGACGCTCAGTAATTCCTTGAAAATAACAAGCGTGCATACAACGAAGAAGTGAGGACGGTCAATGTTTACTACATTGGAATTTGTCGAAATAATACGCATTGTCTTGAAAGAACGAAAATAAAATAAAATAATATTTCGTATGAGAATTACAATAAAATAAAATAATACTTAGTATGATAAATAAGTTAAAATAAAAGTATCGTAATATTTGAATCGAGAAAGTTATTGGAATTAAATCAGAAATTATCTGGGTAATCAATTATAGTTTTCTTTTGACGAAAACAGTTGTATAAAAATTTTTTTTGTAAAAATACTATTCATTAAATAAATAAAAATTTTTTTTTTCTTAAATTAAAAAGTGAGAAAATGCTGCTTAATCGGACAAAACCGTGCGAGAAGGAACAGAAAGACGATGGCGCGGAAGTTGAAGAGGCAGCGGGAGGAATGACACGTGAATCACCGCTTGTACCATTAACAGACGAGTCTGCTATGGGGCTATATATGATTGACGGTTGGACAAAAGAGCTCGGAGACATACAAATAAGAGAGTTACTTATATCTTTAATAGCAAGTACAGCGGGAGATATGAATGAATTGCGTGATAGGTTAAGCCGTGCGGTGAGACGGCTGGAGAATAGTAAAACACCGTGGAGCGCAAAAGATGACGGGCAATACGAATTTTTGAGTTCCACCAGAGATGAGTGTACACAATTGAGTCAAACGTTACCGAGTACGTCTAATTTAAACGCAAGAGGTTTACCGGGATGGAGTACTGTCGGTCGGGATAGACGGGCTGGCGGGGAACAAATAAATTTCCCTGGTATCCCACCGCCAATTGGACAATGTAATGTTCCACCTCCAGATATACCATTAAATGTTCCACCACGAAGTGAAGAATTAAATATTCGTCAACCCGCCACGCGGTTTCAACCGGGGATAGTTGAGCGTATTAAAGCGTGGGGAATAGAGTTTGGTGGGACTGAGAGAGAGAATGTTGAAACATTTTTGAAACGATTGACACAATGTAGTATGTCTTGTGGATTTGCACCTGATGAATTATGTCGCGTATTACCAATAATATTGAAAGATGCTGCGAGTACGTGGTGGTCGGTGAAATGCACACAAATATATACCTACGATGCCTTTGCAGCAGCGATAAAGAGACGTTTCAGTATGTCAGCAATGGATAGTAGATTATTTACTGAAATAATTATGCGAACTCAAGGAAAATTGGAGTCTGGCGCTGATTATTTAGATAGTGTACAAAGTATGTGGTTAATGGTCCACTCACAAATACCATTACAAGATAGATTGAATATTACCTTCAATAATCTTCGCGTAGAATATCATCAAGTAATTATGCGTGCGGATTTTAATACTTTTGAAGAGTTAGAGGAGTTGGTGTATCAATATGATTTATGTTGTCGGCGACCTGTAAATAAATCACCTCCAGTACCACGTGAGTGTGTGCTACCCGAGTATATCACGCCTAGAGCGCGGAGAGCTGAAGTTGCCGCCGTAGCAGCGTGTGACACAAATGCGGTGAGAGCCACTGAGAAGCGTAAGGCCGAAACAGTAGCAGCGAGTAACGAAGTCAAACGATTGAGTACACCGCCGTACAATGATCATAATGCTGAAAAGGGCATTAGAACAGTAAAATGTTTTAATTGTGTAAAACTGGACATCGACATAGGAAATGCACGTCGCCGAAAGTCATTTTTTGTTATAGATGTGGACAATGTGATGTAAAAATGCCCGAGTGTCCAAAATGCGGTAGAACACGGGTAAAAACCGAAGAAGAAAATGCGTCAGCGCCGGGAAACGAGTAAAGAGAGATGATAAAGAGGGTTCACACATCTCTCGACCATTAGTAGGGAGCCAAAGCGCGTCTATCTCGATCATACATACAGATGAAACAGGGGTAATGACAGGGAAAATTGATCTACAGGGAGATACAATATTAATTAACAATGATGATTGCGAAAATAAAAATTTTAATGCTAGAAAAGAGATAGTAATTAAAAATAAAGATTGTATGCAGAGTAATGGAAATGTCGGTAAAAGTATCGCGGTCTCCTTTTCTCCTGCAGTTATATCCGATACACGACTACTTGAGAGTGCTGTAGATACTTTGCCTGTGAGTGACAGAGAGAGTAAAAATGTGGACCTCTCTCTCTATCACACGGCGATTCAGACTCGATCAGTGGCAAACGAAAAATGTATGAACGGGGATCGAGTAGAAGTATTGGTAGGAGGCAGAGTGGGGTCAGCGGGGAGTCGCGTAGCCCAGGCGCTCCCTACTATCGGTTCTCCGCTTTGTGCTGATGTTTGTACGCATGAAGCTAACATCCAGAAAACTATGGATATAGAAGCGAGCAAAAATTACTCAAAAGCTATAGATATATCAGAGACGGGTAAATCAAGGCATCATGGTACAAGTGTATTAGATGCGTGTATTTTAGACTTCAAACATGATCCGAGTATGAATAAAAATTATAAAGGACAGAGCAAAAATAAATGTACTGGCATATTGAGTCCTTTGATTGATACGAATAATTATGCGATAAGTAAAATAATTGGGGAAAATATTTCAATATTGAATAACGATGGGTCGATTAATTCGCGTGTATATATTCCGATAAAAATTGGTTCAAGCGAACTTTCTGTTTTATTTGATCCAGGGGCAACGAAGTCGTGCATACGAGCGGTGCGTAGGGATTGGGAAGATGTATTGGGGATACGTGTTGATTTTTCGCATGTAGCGAGGGTTTCAATGGCAACACGTACAACTTCGCGAGTTATAGGTCATGTGAAATTACCGATTGAAATTAAAAGCATAATTAGATCGTTAGAATTTTTCGTGGTACCTGAATTAAGTCACGAGATGATCTTGGGGATTAATGCTTGGCGAATGTTCGGGATTGGTATTGACGGGGCTACTGAACAGTGGGGGGTAGCGGGCGTGAATAATAAATTCAACATTGAGTCGCGTGATTTTTCTCTTACAGCTAATGTTAGTTCAATATTTGAAATTACAACTGAGCAACAAAAATGTTTAGATGAATTACTCGCAAAAATGTTGCCTAAAATCACAGGTCGTGGGACATTTACGAATTTAGCGCGACATCGTATTCACGTGTTGTCAGATGTACCGATTCGCCAGCGTAACTACCCTGTTTCTCCAGTAGTTGAAGAACAAATGCAACAACAATTGGATCAATTATTAGAAGACGGTGTTGTTGAACGGTCAACTACACCATGGGTCAATCCAATTGTAATGGTGAAACAAAATAAAAATAAATGGCGTATGTGTTTAGATTTTCGAAAATTAAATCAAGTAACTAAAAAAGACGCGTATCCTTTGCGGTATTTATTGGGTGTTTTAGATAAATGGCCGCGTGCAAAAATATTTACGACAATTGATATGACAAAAGCCTACCATCAGATACAATAGGAGAAATCTAGCCGCGAGTATACAGGGTTTGTTGTGCCTGGGCGCGAATTATTTCATTTTATAGGGATGCCATTTGGTCTCACCGGAGCTCCACCCGCATTTCAGCGATTAGCTGATGAATTAATTTTACCGGAATTTTCACCTTATGTCCATGCGTATTTAGATGATATCATTGTCGCGACTGGAACGTTTGAAGAACATATGTATTGGCTTGAGCGTGTATTGCAGCGATTGACAGATGCAAACTTGAAAATAAATCCAGAAAAGAGTAAATTTTGTCGTGAAAAAGTTGAATATTTAGGTTTCATTGTGAGCGGGGAGGGTGTCGAGGTAGATGAAAGTAAAGTCGAGCCCGTTAAAAATTTCCCGGCACCTACAACTGTTAAGCGATTGCGTTCATTTTTGGGCCTGGCTTCGTGGTATAGACGATTTATACCGGATTTTGCGACCGTTGCTGAACCTTTGACTCGCCTTACAAGTAAGAAGATTAAATGGGAGGGGGGCGTTAAGCAAACTGAAGCGTTTGAAAAATTGAAAGAATTAATTGCGACTGCGCCAGTTCTGGTATGCCCAGATTTTTCTATTCCGTTTGA